>ML791125.1:149776-168685 GCA_009831015.1 Picea engelmannii
TACTTGGACATTTTATTTCATCTCAAGGAATTCAGGTGGATCCATCCAAGATACAAGTCATTAAAGACCTTCCTATTCCCAAAACCCAAACAGATGTGAGAAGTTTCTTAGGACATGCTAGATACTATAGAAGATTTATCAAATTTTTTTCCAAAATAGCTTCTCCTCTGTTTGTGTTACTTATGAAAAATGTTGAATTCAAGTGGACTAATCTTTGCCAGGAAGCATTTGATACACTCAAACATCAGTTATCTACAACTCCTATTCTAAGAGGACCTGATTGGACACTTCCCTTTCATATATCCTCTGATGCTTCAGATAATGCAATAGGAGTTGTCTTGGGACAAGAAGAAAATCATCTCCCTTATGCTATTTACTTCATTAGCAAGAATATGACTCCTGCTGAACTTAACTATACAGTTACCAAAAAGGTATTTTTAGCAGTTATCTATGCTATTAATAAATTTCGACATTACATCACTGGCTATTCTACTTTTGTCCATACTGATCACTCAACTATCAAATTTTTAATGAAAAAACCTATCACAAATGCTCGAGACACCAGATGGTTACTATTATTACAAGAATTTGATATTACAATTGTAGATAGAACAAGAAAATAAAATGTAGTTTTTGATTTCCTTTATCGGTTAACATCTGATGATAATACTCTAGTAGATGATTCCTTTCCTGATGAATATCTATTTGCAGTATCTGCTCACTCACCATGGTATCCAGACATCGCTAACTACTTGGTTGTAGGGAAGTTACCACCACACCTATCCCACCGAGAGAAAATAAGAATCATTCAACAAAGTGCTCGGTATAGCTGGATAAGTGGGTGTCTTTTCCACATAGGACTTGATCAAGAAATCCAAAGATGCATTATAGAAGATGAGGTTTATGATTTACTAAAATCTTGTCATGATGGCCCTTGTGGAGGGCATTTTGCTGATAAGAGAACAACACATAAAATTATCAGGATGGGTTATTATTGGACCTCACTTTTTAAATATGAAAAGAAGTATGTTCGGGCCTGTGATAGCTGTCAAAGAATGGGTCAACCTAATCATAGAGATGAAATTCCATTAAATCCCCAAGTAGTACTCAAACCATTTGAAAGATGGGCCTTAGAATTTGTAGGACCCATTAAACCTCCATCCAATCAAAAAGTTTATATAGTGGTCTGCACAGATTATATGACCAAATGGGTGGAGGCTAAAGCACTCCATAGAGCTACTGAAGAAGCAGTTCTAGATTTTTTATTTGAAGATATCTTTATCCGATTTGGAGTGCCTAGAGAATTAGTCACAGATGGAGGACCTCCTTTCACTTCTCATGGTTTTAAATCCACCCTTCAAAAATATCATATTCATCATAGAATGACTACACCATACCACCCCCAAGCCAATGGATAGGTGGAAAGCACAAACAAAGTAATAGAAGCCATTCTCACAAAAACAGTGAAGGAAAACATAAAGGATTGGTCTCACAGGCTCCCTGAAGCATTATGGGCTTACAGAACTACCTGGAGAAATACTACATGATTCTCCCCCTATGAATTAGTTTATGGAAAAAGTGTTGTCTTTCCTATGGAATTTGAAATAAAAACCTTAAGGACTACTTTAGTTGCTAACCTTGATTTGACTAATGCACAAACAACCAAGTTGCAACAACTTAATGAATTGGATGAAAAAAGACTAGATGTCATTCATCAAACAACCATGATTCAACAACAAATAACAAAATGGCACGATAAAACCATCAAGCATAAGCAATTCCAAAAAGGTAATTGGGCTTTACTGTATGATTCTCGACTTAAAGAATTTCAAGGGAAACTACGTACAAGATGGCTAGGACCTTACGAAGTGGACACTGTTTTCTCCAATGGAACAGTAAGGCTCCTCACAATTGATGAATCTAAAACACCGTTATTAGTGAATGGTCATCGACTTCGTCTGTACCAGCACCCCATTTCCAAAGAATATTTTAAGCCCACATGTGTGGAAAATTCACATTATCTCTTCTTAGAGGAGCCTCCTGCCCCTCATTGCAATTAATTTTTATGAATTTAATTTCTTTACTATTAGATTAAATTTCTTTTACTAATAATCCCTGTCAAGAAATGGCATGTTACAATTGATTCTTTTGCAGATTCGTAGGCCTACCAAGAAAGGACAATCTTACTACAAGGCAGATCCAAGCTTCATTTTGTGAAGCATTGCTACCTCTTTCTTCAATCCATTCACCCTCACTTCCCATTCAACATACCCATCATTCATCCTTCTTTATTTTCTTTCCTTCCCATTCCATTTTCCTCATTTTCCCCATTTTTTTCCCATTGCTGAAACACCACTGTTCAACAATATTTCATTTTTTTCCCATTGTTGAAACACCATTGTTCAACAATATTTCATTTTTTTCCCATTTCTGAAACACCATTGTTCAACAATACTTCTCCCTTTTTCTCATTGTTGAAACACCATTGATCAACAACATTTTTCCCCATTTTTCCCCACTGCTGAAACACCATTTCTTTAGCAGTATTTTCCATTGTTAAAACATCACTCTTCAGTAAACATTTTTCCATTCTTTTCCTGTTGCTGAAACACCACTTTCTCAGCATTCCCTGTCAATAAAAACATCTTCTTCAACTCTTTCACTCTCACTTCTCTTATTTTCATACTACATTCTATCCTTTCACGACCTTCTCTAATAATTAAGCAAACCCTTGATAAAATTTCTCTAATAAATCCAAAGTCTCTCCCATGGTTACTGCAGATCTATTATGGACAGACACTATATTTTTTGAAGTACGAATCAAAGGTAAAGATGAGGTATGTAAAATTTATATGTAAATACAATTGAACTATGGCTAATGAGAAGATCCCGATTCATTATTATCATTCACTTAAAGTCACTATTTTAGCCGTAGTTGGGGGAGGGGGGGAAATATCGAAATCTTATGCCATCATTTCACACGAACCGACTACCGTCATTCCTTTTTACCCACCATTTCATTTTTTTCTTCACCACCATTTGCATGCCTTCATCGACAAAACTTACTCTATTCGGAAGAAATTAATTGACTCTCTGACTGTGCATTCTACAAATCTGTTAGTTATGGGATGCCTTGTTATACAATACAAACCCACCACAACAACCCTGCTAGAATTGTATCTAGAAGTCTACCAAATCTTTCAGAAGGTAGGTTGGCTGGGTTATTTTCAGAGGCTCCAAGCATTTGATCAACAACAGGTTCTTCAATTTGCTCAGAATCTTTAACAAAACCATTCTATTGTTCAAGGGGTTCGGATTCTAGTCACAGAGGATGATATAGCATAGGTTTTGGGTCTTCCTGTCACTTGCATTCGTTGGTTCATCCGCAAACACATTATCCTTAATGCCCAGCAGGATTTTCTCTTGCCAGGAGAACAAGTTGAACCTAAAGGCTGGGGTGTTCGACTTAGCTCGTTGTCGCCTCCTTGGCCGAAAGTTACAGAGTTTGTCAAGCACTATCTCACCTGTGAAGGCTGATACCAGGTAGTATACCAGTACGATTTTGTCTTTTTATCTCATTTACGACATGCTAGACTGGTTAATATTCCTTACTATCTGCTTGGATGTCTTAGAAACATGTCGCATTATTGCAAACAGGCTAAAAATCATGCCCTTTCCCTCACCCATCACCGTCTCATTCAACTACTCATCCAAAAGGGTTTTTCCCAACAAAAACTTCCCCTAAACAATCCACCCATAAACCCTCATGAAGTTGTTGAACATCCTGAAAATCCTCATGAAGAACAACCACAAAACCTTCCTGACCCTCCAGAAATACCTATCAATCTGTCTACAGATCCAATTGATTCAATTAACCCTCCTACCATACCAAGTCCACCCCACAACTTACCAGAATCATCTACTCCTACTGGTCATATCCTTAGCGATGATTCTGAAGTAGATAAACCTGATAACCCTCCCTGCCCCATCACTGAGGAAAAACCCACACGTAAAAGAAAGAAGAAAATTCCTACTTTTCCTTCCTTTTTACCAAAAAAATGAATGAGGGCTTCAACTAGAGCAGCCACTACTGCCACTTCTCTAAACCCCCAACCCATTTTGCTAAAAACCCATACACCTCTACCCTCCCAAACCCCAGAATTTTTACCCGGTCAACCCACGGGCACTGAAACACAAGATCCAGAAGCCCAAGATGTTGTGGAATCTTTTTCTTTACATCAAGTAGATGAAACACAAGAACCATCTACTCATTCAGTAGCTTAAACACAAGAACCAGTTGTTGACTTCATCCCTAAAATACAAGAATTAGATTCCCACGATGCTGCAACAATAGCTGTTACACAAGAACTAGCTACTCATTCAGTAGTTGAAACACAAGAACCAGCTATATCTATTACACAAGAATCGTCTCCAACTGAAACACAAGAACCAGCTACTGACTTTATTCCTAAAATTAAAGAATCACATGCCCAGGGTGTGGCAGCACTATTTTCCCTACATCAAGTGGATGAAACACAAGACTCAGCTGCTGATTTTGTAGCTGCCCCACAAGAACCAGCTACCGAGGTTGTGACCGCTATACAAAAACTAGTCAGCCCTCTTGATACACCAAGGACAGATCAACAACCAGAACCAACAATGGCTTTTCTCTTACAAGATAACGAGTTTCTAAGATTAGAACTAGAAGCTTACAAACAAGAGTTGGTAATGGCAAAGGAAGCTTATGACAGGGAACCTAATTTGTATACCTTAGCTTGCGTAGTGGCCATGGCAGAGAAAAACACAAAAGATGGTCAGTGTAAAGAGTATATGTGCACCCAATGTGGGGATATTTATTATCAAGCAGGCTACAACATGGTTCAAATTCCAATGCATGGAGCTTCCCCTGCACCTACAAATTTTGCAGTTAAAGAAGAAGAACACCCTACTGTTACACAAGAACTAGTAGGACCTTCCAAAATTCTAAAAAATGAACCCTGGCCTACAACAACTGCTACATCTGAAGCCCCTGTTTTTATTAGTAAAGTTATACAAACACTGCCTATTGATGAATCTACCCCTATTTTTTTTGAACAATCCACTCAGACTCTACCGCAACCTACCACTGACGATGCTGAAACACAAACTCAACCATGGAATGAGCAGGCAATAATGGACAAATGGAAAAAGGATCTTCCTATTATACAGGACAAAAGTCTGCAGGAGCACAAACTACTTTGGCTGAACCACATCTATTCAAACTAGGAATATTTGGAGCAAACATGGCAAGAATCTCATGCCCATAAGAAGAAGAATGAAGAGTTAAACGACAAATTTCTCCTAATGTTTGATTTGGTACAAAAATTGTTGGCTGCTAGGAAACCATCCTCAAATTACTCTCTTTTCCTTATAGAGAAACTGACATTTTTTCAGATTAAATCAATCAAAGAAGGAAGACCCTATGTAGTGCTAAAACCAAAAGATTTTTTTTAAACCTTTGCAGAAGCCTCTACTATTGATCAAAATCTATTATGTGAGGTATATCTTCATAATGAAGCTATTCCTGAGAACATACAGCTTAATCTCAACCCTCTTGTTGGTGATATCCAGATTCAGGCAATAGTCTCATTCCTTACCAACCAGATTACGTGGCTGTTATTGGATAAATCTGTAAGTGCGGACACAAATCGATCTCCCTAGATCCACCTGGATCTAGAACAAAACAAGACAAAATGATACTCTTTCCCTAGATTTTAACTATTGAATATACTAAGAGGCACGGTTAAAGAAAATACCTTATAATCGCTTCCTTGAGTCTTTGTTGTTCCTGCTTCGCTCCAATGCTCTCGTACAGTCAAGATCAAGACAATACAAACCAATCGAAGTGAAGAAAACACATTCTATTCAAAAATTAATCTATGTATATGATCAAGGAGTTATACAATAAAGTGCAATTAACTTTATGGGAAAGGGACACATTACTGTATTATATTGATAGAAAGTAAAACTTACAACCTGAGCCTTGATGTTTCAAGCCTCCTTTCGATGACCCTTAGCTTTGACACACACACTTTCTCACTTGCATGAAGAAGATCAACCACCTTTGATAAACTTGTTGGAGTTCCTTAGCTGTTGTAGCTTCAGTCCTTCACACAATCACTAATTCTCCAATGTATCTCTTGCTTCTTTGCTTGCTAACCTCTTCCATGAGAATCCCCTCAATATATAAGAGAGAATGAATTAGTTACTTGGATAGGAATGATCCCAAAATATCAGGAAAGCCAGTACTTAGATAACCATTCAAATGCCATCTCATCCTTCTAGAAGATTCCCTTCTAGAAGCTTCGAGAATTCATCCTTTTTCCTTCTTTAGAAAAGGTTCGTACCCTAGTAGTTAGACACAGTGCGAACTTCTCTCACCCTGGCTTAAAGAAGCCTGTGAGAATCATGCATTCTCGTAGGCAAATGTATTGGTAGCCTCCAAACCTTCCTAAAAAATGTGATTTCTGAAAAGAGATGAAGGTAACTTTTCTCTGGAGAAAGTTCTAATGAAGAGCCTGAGTACACCATAATCAATACATCATCATGACGACCAAAATCATGGGTAATAGTGGCAGAATGATTTTCTAGCTACCAAGCATAATGAAGATAACTGTCTCCTCTGGATTCGGCCATAACCATAGAACGCTGCCACCTTTGTTGCTGAATATTACAAATTTTTTAAGAAACCAGGGATGACTCAATACATAAGGCAACTATAGGAAACAATACTTCAGGATTGATAACAATTTATTAAATCCACAGAGACTGCTACCCTAGAAGAAAATAACATGTTTTGGCAACAATCTTCTGAGAAAAGGTAGGAGCACAATCCCTTTAGTCCTACCAATCTTGAGACAGTAATCTCCCGGGTACCCAATTACATCAAATGTGTCCAACAATGTGATGAAAATTGGATAGGTTATCCGTTCCATTTTCCCATTCTATGGATTCCAGAAGAAAAGTATCAAGTTCATCATAAGTTTCCCAAGAAGGTTGAAACAACAGCTTGGCAAAGGCTACAATGTGTTCAAGGATTCAGAGCTCCAACAGAAAACACTTTCCACAGCTACTGCTTAAGTAATTTGCATGCCTAGAGTTGGTATCCGGCTTCTGATTCAGATTAAATTTGCCTGAGGACATGCAATCTTTTTAGTTGGGGGGGATGTTAGGACCCTATAATGTATCTTTTTGCTCATACTTTTTTCTATCATTACATCCTTTTCCCACTCATATTTTAAGCCTAAATTATCACCTTAACCTATTTTTCCAAAGGTATATAACGTTTCTTCTCTTTTCTATATGTTTAATTTGTTTTACATGTAATTTTACATTACTCTCATACTTAGCCATTAATCAGAAATATATAGTTGCTGAAATAGTTTGAACTACAGTTAACATATTGTTGCTGCTTGAAGACCACGTTGCTTAAACAGTCAACAGTACGCAAATCCCATTGTTGAAACAATCCGTGTCTTGCGATGTTGAAACAACATTTCACATACAGCAGTAACAAGAAGGAGTTGTTACACTGGTCGCAACAGCTGTACCTTAAGCCAACACCAACCATCGCTGCTACTTGAGACCACATTGTTGAAACAGTCAAACAGGACACAAATCCCGTTGCTAAAACAGTCTATGATTTGCGATGATGAAACAATATTCTACAAACAACAGTAACAAGAAAAGATAAATAAAGAAGTTGTTATGTCGGCCGCAACAGCTGTACCTCAAGCCATAACCATTCCAACTACTGTAACAACATTTTTCTATGGGAGATTAGAATATCCTATTCCAGCAGAGGAGATTAGATCAGACTAAGAATAGGATTTGTATGTACACATGTAATTTTATAATCAATTGTATTAAGAGGATTCTCCTCTTTAAATAGTGGAAAAATCAACATTAGAGGGGGGATTACGAAAGGCTTAGCTGAAAATGAATCACAGATAAGGAGCGTGTTCACGCTGGATATTGTAACTTGAGACATTTGACAGATGAATAAAAAATCATTCTGAGCATTTCTTCTTAGTTTCTTTTATTTTTGGGGAATCTTGTGAGAAGGAAAGGGCCCACCTTCTTCACAAGATTCACCCATTAGTTTCTGTAGTATGTTAGTATTGTTTTTATTCATACCTTGTTAAAACTCTGTTTTGCTGAAACTCTGTTTCCACTGATTGTTACATTGTTTTCATACAATTCATTCCTAGGTAATTATTAATCATTTTGATTGATAATCCCGAGTTTATGAAAGTGTGATAGTTAGAGATAGGTGTTGAAGATTCTTGCTTTAGGGAATAGGGTCTTGTTCTCTGTTACATAATAGTTAGTCTTCGATAATTGTTAATCATTATGATTGGTGATTCTGTTTGATGAGTTTATGAAAGTGTGGTAGTTATAGACAGGTGCTAAAGATTCATGCTTTGGGGAATAGGGTCTTGTTCTCTGTTACATAATAGTTAGTCTTCTTTGTAGTGTGCTGAAAAGTTCCTTTTTCCTAGGTTGCTATTTCTTAATGTAATCCAGGATTCTTCTGATAGTTATTTCATTTTGAATCTTAAAACTCTGCAATAGATAGATTGCTTTTACTATAATTCAAAGTAGAACTTCAGTCTATTCAAAACAAGGTGTGTTTAGTGTACTTTTACTACAATTCTAGATTGCTTTTGAGATTGAGCATATACAGTGTGTGATTTCCTTTGAAATAAACAAACTTCCCTGGGTTGACAATTTATGTAACACTTGATTGTTTAATTAATAAGGAATTATAGTGACCAACAACCACATGTCACTCGGATGTGTTCATATCACATACCCTATAGACCTATTGGAATGTGACACGTGTAACCCCTATCCCCTTACACGTGTCAACCTCTGGTACACGCTCTCCTAGACAAAGTGGTTGGTGAAGTGATCAGAACTCCGGGAGTCATGGACTCTAGACTCTAGAGGAATTGGGGTATAGTATTGTAGAGAATCCATAAGGCACGACGTGTTAGAGTCTATCATATTTGTTGGCGTCCGGAGACACATGGCACCAGATCCTGTACTCTGGAGGTTTAATACACTAGAAAAAAGTAAGTGAAAAAGGTTGAATACCCATGAAGTCGCAAGGATCTAGAGGATATCTACACCATCCATAAACTAGGACGCATGTCAGTAGATCGTTAAATCCATAGGATTTGAAGTTTGTTGCTTCGAAAATACCTGAAGCCCAAAGTAGTAGAGGAGATCCAAGACATCCATTGAAAAAGATATTTGTCAGTGGATTGTGCATTCTAGAGCAATAACACTCCAGAAGATTCAGCGTGTGGAGTTTTCAAAACTCCTGAACTCCCGAAGAGAAGAGTAAATCTTGGTCATTGATAGAGGAGAGAACATGTCAGCAGATCCAGAGGTATAACACCCCAGAGAAAGAAGAGAGAATAGTTGGAAAAACTCTTGAAGATTCGGGAGCCAGAATAGATCTGAGTCTTCCATTGGTAAGGACAAGTGTTATCAGATTCCACACTCCGGAGCATTAGTGATCCAGAATAATTGAAGAGTGGAGGTGCGAGGAATCCCGAAGGCTGGAGTCATGAATTCATCTCATCCATCCATGAAGGAGGATGTGTGGTAGAAGATATGCCACTTCGGAGAAAAGTCACTTCAGAAGAAAGTGGAGTTAGAGGAGTGAGAACTCTCGAAGGTATAAGTGTCCTAGTTCATCTAAGTAGTTTGTGAGCAAAGGAAAGGTGTCAGCATATCCTTCGCTCCGAAAGATAGCCACTTTGGGGAAAAGTGGTATCGCATGGGTTGAGAAATCCTGAAGGCCGAAGCGTTGGATTTGATCATGACAATCAGTCGAATAAGGACGTGTGTCAAGAGTTTAGACACTCTGGAGAGTTGTCAATCTGAAGGTTTGTGGCATTGGAGACTCTGAAATTCTTGAAGCACGGAGTCCCGAAGTAAATCAGATTCATTGATGCTCTAAGGGAATGTGGCGTAAGATTGTGTGGTCCAGAGACTTGGTACTTTGGATGACTTGAGGAAGTGTTTCAAAAAGGCAGCGAAGTGTTGATCCCCCCACTAGCCTATGAGTTAGCCGAGGATCAAGCCCATTCGTTGGATTGGTTGGTAGATGGATCTCCACCATAGATTTAGGAAAATTGGATGATCTGAGATATCAGAGAACTCAAGATGAATCTTATTGAGTTGGATCCACATGAAAGCCACGTGGCCCTAACCAATGAATGCTCGAGGAACTTGGGAGAGGTATATATGCCAATTCTGAGCTCAGTTTTAAGAATAGAGACCGTGGTTGGAAAGTTCTAGATGAGCAAAATAAGATAGAGACCTCGAATGGAGGATCTGGGATAATTTAAGGAAAACAAAATTATGATGCCCCACCCATTAAAAGAGCACCTAGGGGTCGGGTGTGTTACAAATTGGTATCAGAGCATGACAACAATACTTGGCCTGCTTGGGCTCATGCAGGAGTCATATGGAAATATTTTTGAAAAATGTTGAGGGGTAACACCCTATATTACCCTGTTCCTAAGAATATTCATAAACCTCTACCAAAGACAGGAATGAAACCTATTGTTGTTTATAGATGTTGGGAAATCTGCACTATGTGTTGCTAGCGTTTCCAAATAAAGAAGCTGACTCCACTGAGCAATTGTACATGTTGATGTACAATCATTTTGTTTATGGGTACAAGAATTGTTGGGAAGGCTTTTTCTAATCAAGCTAATAAATGAAGCTATAGAAATATAGAGTGATTGAGTGAGAAATCACAGCAGCCTCCCTTACTTGTTGGATAGGAAACTAATCTTCCAGAATTCTTGTGGGAGGAGGAGAGTGACCTCCGTCCCTGACTGTTGTTGAACAGAAGGAATAATTCTAGGAGTAATGGTCAAGATTGATCATGACCTGAAGATACTATGGATTTCTAGACTAGGATAAGTCTTAGTAAGTAACATAATTCGAAATTGCATTGGGCTTTAAGGGAATAGTCCAATTGTTATTAGACATTAAATTGTTTTTATGATTAAGGTAGAATGGTTGATTAAATGTGATCCTAAATGTGGTAAAGGAAGTGTTGGGGAACTTCTAGAATCTCAATGGGTCATATTGACATCCAGTGGTGGATGGTATCCATACAGATATAGTTGGACCCCAGTGAAGGGAATCTAGAAAAGGATTTCCTTGATCGGAAGGTCTGCTAATAAAGACCAGTTGGAAGCTAGATTGGTTGTTTTATCACCTTGGGAATGGTTATAGTTGACCAAACTGTATTTATGAGTGGGAAATGTTTTCATGAAAGTTGAGGCAAGAGTGTTTTTCTTTCTAGTTGTTATCGCATAGAAAGGGAAACATAGTTATGACTATGTCTGTTAAACTTTCAGGTGGATATCTTGTGAATGACTGCAAGCTCTCAGCTGAGAAGGAAACTCATTGTTGAGTTTCCCTATGAGGCTTGTCATAAGGATGGCAGGAATATCCTTGGAGGAGGATCTGGAAGTCTGATATGTCCATGTGCATGTATGACATGGAAAGGGTGCAAGCAATGAGATTGCATGATGAACATCTGGACTATGTGTGTTTATGCTTGAGTGCATGGGTTTAATGCACTGTGAAGCTTCTTGATATGAAGCCTGATAGTAATACTAGTTAGGTATGAATGACATTAAATGTGAAACTGATGCACATGTATGATGTAAGCGTATAGGTATACTAAAGGCATGAGGTGACTGCCTAAATGAGTTAAATGAGAAACCAACATTGCACTTGCCAAGACTGAATGAATACCATGAATGCATGGTTGACTCCATTCTGAAGAGTCATGAAATTTCTATTTTGAATGATAGCTTAAGGGGAATGTACTACATTTCCCCAGGAAAGGCCAGTATAAATAAATGAAAAATAAATGAGTGAGGATTCTCTGTTGTCATGATAAAAGGCAAATGATTCTACCTTTGAGGGTCACATGAGAATGATTTTGAACAATCATGAGTTGACTAATTTAAAAGTAGATATGTATGTAGGCTGCGAAATATACCCATGACAACTACACATAGGCTTATTATTTTGCATATGGTTAAGTACATCAAAGATGTAAGTTAACAAAACCAATATATGTGCGGATATATAATTTGGACGCAAGATGCATGTTTATATTCCTTATGAAATATTTGGTACCCAACTAAATCCAACTCAAGGTTGAGGCTATCAATGATAGTGAAGGATATGCAATAAGGAAGTTGCATGTTGAAGGAGTTCCCTATGGAGGAACTGTGTGAAGACTCTGACAGGAGAACAAAGTCACAACCTTATTGATTGTTGAGAATTAATCAACGAGCTACAAGCTTGTAATATATATATATATATATATATAATCCTTGATTACATTTTTAAAAACATCATGTAATGAATAGAAGACTAATAATGAATCTTGACCATTATGATAAGCAAATGGTAACATGCAGGATGCACAGGTTCATGATTCATTATGGACAGAAAAAAAGGATTTTCTATTAAAGCATGCTGATGTATCCTGAGAGTTAGGATGAACCTAACGAAGGCTGCTCAAGAAAAGAGCAAAAATGTCACAATAATAATTATATTTCATAAGTAAAGGGGGAGAACATGAGGAACATGTTTCTCACCCTAAGAACCATGAATTGTTTAATAGATCCATAGGATTTAAAAGAGAATTTGTGGAAACCAGTACAACTGGTGAAAAGGCAAGTAAACCCCCTGAGTATGATTAAATGAATAAATGAGTATGTTTGACTGAATAGGCTTGGTTGAAGCCATGATTAATAAAATACAGTGAGGCCTTAGAGATAAATCAACTGGCTGAAAAGTCTTAGGTGGTGTAGAAAGAATTGGAAGAAGGGGAGAGCCCTCAATTATTTTCTTGTTGTCTCTGGGATGAGAAAGTTGGTACGCTAATGAAAGTAAAAAGTTTTTGACACTGTAGTGATAAGGGTTGTATTTTTGAGAAAAAAAATGAAATCCATTTGTGTTACACTCATGGAAACATTTGAGGATAATGGTATGAAGTGCATAAAGATATGATAGGAAATTTTGAAGATGTTTGATGAGTTTGAATGTTATGATACATGCATTTGGCTTAATATTACAACTAATGTAATTATGAATATGATGATGCATGCTATGTATAGAAATGAATTAGAGTTGTTGAGGAAGACAATTGCCAATGATGGGAAACCTCAAGCATAGGATGACCATGAGAAGGTTGTGGTTGAAAGATTGTTGACAGGGCTATAAAAGTCCCCATAAAGCACTACCGATGAGGTAAAACTTAGAAAGAGGGTGATAGAAGCCAAGAACCGATATAAAGATATTTGTGCCTATGTGGCACAAGGTATGAAGGGATTTGGTAAGAACCCCTTCTGAAATATTTTATTGTCTTAGTGTTATGCATGAACTTTTGAAATGAAGTTGTCTGCATTGGTCACCCAAGTAAGGTATGATTTGAGAAGGAGAACCTGAATGATGGAGGTCTGAACCTCTGGTAGTAAGTATTGTTTGTAATCCTTGGGAGAATTCATGAACTAATATGTCATGAATGCATTGACCAATCAAGGAATGATTAAAGGAATTCATGTGAAACCTTGAGTTTCATAAGTGATGATTTAAGGTTGTGATCGATTCAGAGAAGAAAATATGGTTATGCTAAAATAATGAATATGGACAAAGAATACATATGGTAATAAGTTGGTTGATTTCCAACACACATTGGAAAGAGTGCCTAACCTGAAAAGTGATAACCTGGAATCGATGCAAGGGTGCATTGGGTATGAATGTGGCCATGAATGTTGGCACATTCATTAAATTCAATTGATATCTGATTTTCATTTTGAAAAGTGGATATACGAAACTGATGCATGTGTAAGGAATGAAATATCCTTTTTCTTTGTATCATTAAATAAATAAAAGAAATTTGACTGTTAGAATGCACAATTTAAGAATTGTTTGTGATGACGTTATAAAGTTGCAGTGAAAATACATGTGCACGGGAAACTAACAATTTTTTTGGTTGATTGAAGTTGAAAGTGCAGGAAGAAAGGGTCTTGGATATGGCAGTGTTGTAATCCCATAAGGAAGACCAAATTGCCTACTGAGACAAAATGCTATGGGAAGGAAAGTCCCATAATTGGTGGATCTGGTTCTGTGTGGAACATATATGAAAACAAAATGTGGAATTTGGAAATATGTGGGTGACAAATTTACAAGAAAAATCTGAATTTATAATTTATGATGATGTCTCATGAATTTTTGTATACCTATTATACAGGTGAGAAGAAAAGATTTGTCTAGAAAGGATAGATGAAGGCCATCAAGATAAAAAGCATGCAAAATGGCTATTACTGAGCCATGTGAACCTCATGGTAAGCGATGATCGCCTGGAATATGTTGTGTTGAGGTAACACAAGCCGAAGGAACACCTTGGCAGAGAAATTCTGAGGGATGCCTTGACTGTAAGGCTCGATGAAGTCTCTGGAATTATTCTTGTGTGAGAAAACCTTGGCAAGGAAAGATAGATCACCCGAGGGACTGTATAGTAGAGAAGGGGTTTCTTGAGCCTGGGTTTGAAGGGTGAGTGATCACAAGGAAGAGGAGACTCTGATAGTTCTTGTAAACTATTGATTGGGATCATGCACACAATAGGTATGTTAAGGAAAAATAGTGAGCCAAGATGACAAGACATTCATGAGGATGCAAATCTATGAACTTCACAGATAATTATTGTGCTAGATTATGAAATTTTCCTCTTGAATTTTGAACAACAGTAAAATGTTTTCGCATGAAATTGAGATTTATTTGCTTGTTTTCCAAGATTATTGAAGGCAGGTAACGAAGACCAAGAGTCTGGAAAGGACCTCACTAAGAAATAACTTCAAGACTTCCAAAGCGGTTGAATGAGAAAGGCATGACAGGTGTTACTGAGAAATAACACTAAGGATGATGTTCCTTTTAAGGGGGAGGGGATTGTAACACCCATGTTTCCCCCAACTTGTAATTAATCATTAATTAGTATTACCATGATGTGGCATGGGAATGATGTAAATTTATTATTGTTTGAATTTTTGATAAATGGCTCTAGGGGTGAAGCCTTGAAGTACTAGCCATCATATCACTAGAGGAAAGAGTGAGGAGATTGTAGACAGGGTTCATTAGTTCAAATGACCCAAATTCCCTTTGCTAAGATAATGAGCCTCTCTAGATCCAAAGGAGAGAAATCAGTTAATGAAAAAGGACTAGTGGTTGAGAAATAAACCACCACCATGAATGGAAACATGGTTTGAAGAAGAAGGTCAACCCGTAGTTCCAGAGGGTCCTGCAGACCCAGACTGACCCGAGTTTCCCTTATGACAGAAGGAATATGATAGGAGGGATGAGCATGCAAGGAAAGTAAGAGAATAGATAGAACATGGATAGACAGAGAGGAGAAGGGGGGAATCTCTCCAGAAGATAATGAACATAACACTATGATCTTGATGTTGGGTGAGCATTTGATAAACCTCGCCAAGGCCATGATAAAGAAAGATATCTCTGAGAGTTTGCAGAGAACACAACCCGAGCAGAAGTTGAAACAAAGAATGAATCCTTGAGAAACTGCGAGAGTCCCCTGGTGATATCATGGATTGGCACGGGGGTGGTCAGAGAGGTAAGAATGAATTCCTATGAGACTATGTTTGGGTGGAAAGGTGTACACCCATATTCAGTTAGTTGGTTGCAACCTGTAATAGATAAGTATTCTCATATCCTCTGTAATTAAACTGTAATTGTAGATTAAAGTTGGATATTGTATGAATGTTTCACGAATGTCCATTTTTTATTAATGGTTATTTTTTGTCCCTTTATGATCCAGGTGGATATCAGTGGACACCCACCTTTTCCAACTGGCTCAAAACAGTTTTCTGACAATTTTGGAAATTTACTATTTTTAGTAGTTTTAACTTCCGGGGCCATTTTGAGGGCCTAAATGAAGGTTTTTCTGGATCGAGCTTCTCAATGATATTTGAAGTAATTATTGAGCCCCCAAAATTAATATCCTTGATGATACCTTTCCAATGGGCTATTATACGCCTAAAACAGAGAACGTATGCAAAAGTTACGATCCCGAGAAGTTGATGTACTAACTTACCCAGACGGGGCCCACATGATTTTTGGCGCTTCATCTCCTAGGGTTAGGTTTTTGGATGTATAGGGTTTTTGGCATTCATTTTTATTGTAAAAATTCCTTCAAAGCTTCATTGTAATGATGTTCTTTCGAATGAGCGCAACCGTCACATCTCTTCTCAGAGATAAGCCACCACCATTCCAGCAAGCTTGTTTCTGCAGCATTTTACAGTTTCATCTTATTTCCTTATTGAATAGAAAACCATTTTTAATGTATCTTTGTTATTTTTTGTTAAGAACCTGTTAATAATCTGTAGTCATTTCGTTCTACTCATAAAATGTGGATCACCTTAATTATGTTTGATTGTGTACTTAAGCAAGTAAGGAATTATTTGGCTTGTACACGTAAATGCTTGAGCTTTGTGATGGCTCAAGTTAAAGTAAATGAATTATGATTTCATCGAACTTGGGAACAAATTTACGTGTGCATGTCAATGCTCCCATTCGTTCCGAGTCTCCTGGAGAAAGGAGTTTGTTAAGCTCAAAAGAGGTAGTGTATGTATGCACAAAGTCTCTATGAGGCGGGCAGAGACTGAGAAATCCCTAAGTTATAAACTACGAGAGAAACACAAGGAGTGTCCCTTAATTCCATTTAAGGAACCACTAAGCTTTGCAGGTATAAATTCCTTATAATGTAGACAAGGGGGCATATTTACCAGACCCTTCATCTATGTGATTGAGGGCTCATTCTCACGGCCTTAGCAAATTTTCGGTCAAGAGTCGAGCGTGTAACCACGAGAATATTTGGAGGTCCCATATGATCAGGGCATAGGCACCCTGCACTAAGTCCGAAAGGAGATAGATCTTGATGGTTTTGGAGATTTGGGAGCTCGAATCCCTGGGGATGTCAAACTTCATAACTATCAAAAATACCCAAATGTTGAAGCCCAAAGTGACGATAGTCGTCGATTCAAGGACACTTCGATATTGTTCTTAATTGTCATATCTAGGGGGTGGTCAACCCGAAGCCGACCAACTCCGAGAGGAAGAAGAAGTTTACCCCATGAAACCCTCGAAAAGAAAATTTATGAAGTAGTGGAGGTCGTTGAACCAAGGGTTACTTTGACCAACCTTGTCTGCGAGATCGAAGGGCATGAAGGACGATTAGTCTGGAGTGACGTGGTGTAGTGATGTCATCCAAGGTGACGTGAACTCAATTTTGAATTTCCATGTGTCACTCAAATTCGTGCGTATCGTATACTCTATAAACCCATTGGAATGTGACATGTGTCACCCCTGGCTCCTTACACATCTCATCCTCTAGTACGAGCCGGCCTAGCCAAAGTGGTTGGTGAACTAACCAGAGCTCTGAGAGTCTGAAAGTCCAGACTCTGGAGGAATTGGGGTATAGTATTGTAGAGAGTCCATAAGGCCCGAAGTGTTGGAGTCTATCCTATCCGTTGGACCCGAGAGACACATGGCACTAGATCCTGTACTCTGGAGGTTTAATACACCAGAAAGAAGAAGGAGAAAAAGGTTGAAGACCCCTAAAGTTGCAAGGAGACGGAGGAGATCTGAACCGTCCATAAACTAGGATGCATTTCAGTAGATTTTTAACTCTGGAGGAGAGTCACTCTGGAGGATTTGAAGTTTGGTTCTTTGAAAATCCTCAAATATCGAAGTAGCAGGGGATATCTAAGTCATCTGTTGAAAAGGATGCATGTCAGTGGATTGTGCAGTCCTGAGCAATAACACTGTGAAAGATTCAACATGTGGATTTTGAAAAACTCCCAAACACCTGAAGAGCAGAGTAAATCCTTGCCATTGATGGAGGAGAGCACTTGTCAATAGATATGGAGGTATAACACCCCAGATAAAGTAAAGAGAAGAGTTGGGAAAACTCCTGAAGAGTCGGGAGCCAGAACATATCTGAGTCATCTATTCGTAAGGACAGGTGTTGTCAGATTTCTCACTCTGGAGCAGTAGTACTCTGGAAGAGTTGAATAGTGGAGGTGTGATGAATCACGAAGGCCAAAGTCACGAAGTCATCTCAGTTTTCCGTGAAGGAGGACGTGTGGCAGACGATATGCCACTTCGGAGAAAAGTCACTCCAGAAGAAAGTGGAGTTAGAGGAGCCAGAACTCCTGAAGGTTGGAGTGTTAGAGTTCATTTGAGACATATGTCAGCAGAGGACAGGTGTCAGTAGATCCTTCGATTAGAAAGATAGCCACTTCGGGGAAAAGTGTTGTTGTGTGGGTCGAGTAATACCAAAGGCCGAAGCGTCGAAGTTCATCGTGACCATCAGTCGAAGCAGGATGCATGTCAGGAGATCTAACACTCTGGAGAGTTGTCACTCCAGAGGTTTGTGGCATTGGAGACTCTGGAACTCCCAAAGCGCAGAGTCCTGAACTAAATCATAGTCGTTCGTGCTCTGAGGGTGTTTATGGATAAATTCGTGAGTGCGGACACAGACCAATCTCCCCAAGATCCACCTGGATCTGGAACAAACCGTAACAGAATACTACTCTTTCCCTAGATCTAGATATCAAATCAACTAAGAGAAATGGATAGTGGACATACCTTATGAATGCTTTCCTTTAATCTCTGTTGTTCCTCGCTCTGCTCTAATGCTCTTGTGTCGTTCCAATCACAACAACACAAACCAATCACAGCAAAGGCATTAATATATTCAATACCTAGTCTATACATGTGATCAAGGAATCATGTAATAAT
>ML791125.1:182565-234910 GCA_009831015.1 Picea engelmannii
GAAAATAGCAAGGTCGCTCGGCAATCTTTTCATGTTTAGGGAGTCGTGAAAAGGGATTAAAGTCAACTCCAGGGGGGTTCCTTTTTCGTGTAACCATAACGAGCCCGGAAAAGAGATAAAACAATGCTCGATCTCGTTCTAAGCTTTTTACAAGTGCTAGAACGGATAAGAGTCACTCGTGGTTTTAAGTCAAAACCATAGAAAACAAACGATTTCATACCAAATCGAAAAGGTTTTTTGGATCCATAGTCGTCTCGTTATGGGCCTGCAGGTCATTCACTCATTTTTACATTAGTAATTAGGTTTTAAATAGTCAAAATAATGAAATGAAAATGAAAAACCCACTTTTTAAATAGTAAAAAGTAAATAAAAACACAATTACCATTCCATTTTCACTATTTGATTTACCCAATTACCCATTTAGTGCAAAAATTACCATTTCACCTCCGATCTTCGAAATCAATTTCTGGGAGCTCCGGTGCATCAAATCACAAATCGTTTGGACCAAAAAGGTAAGTGCTCAATTCTTCATCTTTTCATGGTTCATTTTTATTATTTAAGTGGTTAAAAGTTAAGTTATGAGCCATCTTTTAAAACCCTACGTGTAAAAATGGGTTTCCGCAGGCGACCCTTTCGAGACCTGCGGAAATCTAGACTTTCCGCAGGTGAGCTTTAACCACAGTGCGGAAAGTCCGCACTGTGTGTTAAACTCACCTGCGGGCAGCGCAGAACCAAAAATTCATACAATGTTTTAACCATACAAATCAAAATTTCTTAAAATCCAAGATAATGACTATCTACTTGTGGTTATTGTGCAGGTTAATAGCCATACCATGGTGCTGGAGTGGAGAAAACGTGAGAACGAAGATGAAAATAATGCCGCCGAAAATCACCCGCAAACAATCAATGCTTTAAGAAACTGTGGGCTTCTAAAATACTTCTGGATACCGGGCATGAGAGCCCAAGTCCGTCTATTGGAACACTTGATCCAAATGTGGGATCCAGACCAACAGGTTTTCCATGTGGGTGCCCATACATTGGACATTGATATCGAGGATATCTATTTTCTAACCGGGTTATCTAGACGGGGTTCATATGTCAGCTTGACCGGTGGTCGTAGAGGCGGTAGAAAGATGAGCGAGTACTGTAGATACTACTGCGTGCCAGAGGCAGAAAGACGAAAAGGGAAAGTAGCTATCTGGGGAGTGACCGACATCACTCTTCGTACTATCCTATCGACCATAGCTCGGATGGCGGGCAGTGCTTCTCCTCATATGGCTCTAAAGAGCTACTTTCAATATGGCCTCGAGTGTCTTGAGCCCCGGGTTTTTAACTGGTCTGATGCAGTATTGCGTAGCCTTAAAAATCAATTGACAAACAGCAGACGCGGAAAAACCATGATTTCACATTCAATAGGTAATATCGACTCCACACTATGTACTAACTGGAACGGGGAAAAACCGGTGGTAGTCTTGACCGAGGTTCAGTATGCCCAAAGTGCGAGATATAGCATGATATGCCCGTCAGTTTTTCTCTGGCTGACATTTTTCTCAAAAATGGTCTTGAGAGACTTGTTCATGGCCTATATTTGTCCATTTTACTAGGGGTAGTAAGGGGAAGAATGACCATTCTTAAACCCCAGTTTAGATGTTATTTCTTCCATCATTTCATTCTGAAAGTGAATGCCATGATCAGTGACAATATCACTCAGGATTATGAACCTAGCTATAATTTGATTGAATACAAAGAAGGTGACAGTATTCCCATCAGATTTAACTGTAGGCATGGCCTCGACCCACTTAGTAAAGTATTCTATGGCCACGATAATTTGTTGATGCCCCCTAGCTGAAGTTGGGTTGTAATCCATAAAGTCCAGTCCCCACTTGGTGAAGGGACTGACAGTAATGACTGTATGAAGAAGGGATATATGCAAGCGCATTTTTTGAGTGAAAATATAGCAGGGGTCACACTTCTTAACCTCTTCAACACAATCTTTAAATATAGAGGGCCAAAAATAACCAACTCACAAAATTTTATGGGTTGTCGCAAGCCCAGATAGATGACCACCACAAGCCCCACTGCGGCATTCGTTTAGAATAGACTTGTCTTCTTCATGAGTTAAACAACGACGCAAGATATTGTCTTATCCTCGATGACACAGAGTGTCACTAACGATAAGATAGCTCTGATCTTGGTATCGTATATATTGTCGGTCATCTCGCGAGAGATGCTGAGGGAACTTCAAATTTTGAAGATAGAGAAAAACTTCTCCATACGAGACAAGGAAAATGTGTTCATCTGCAAATGAATCAACATGAATAACATCCTTGTCTAATCGCGAGAAGTCAGATATAACTTTGCAAACACTAGTTATTTCTTTTATTTTGCAGAAGCGAAATTGAGATTGAACTCTTGTAGCATGACAACCCATTTATTGTACTTTCCCCATATGATACGCCTGGTAAGGACGTATTGAAATGGATTGACATCGGAAACCAAAATGGTTTTTCAAAGAAATATATAATGTCGTAACTGTTGGAATACATGAACCCAAAGATAGCTTTTCAACGTGAGAATATTTGAGCTCAGGACCAACTAAGCTTCAAATGAGATAGTAAATGGCGTGCTCGTGGAGCTCATAATCCTCCTGAACCAACACCATACCAATCGTCTCTTCGGACGCGATGACATAAAGTAAGCAATATCTACTGTAGTTCAAAGACTTTAGCAGAGGCGTCGATACCAGGTATTTCTTCAAAGCATCGAAGGATTCATGGGCTTGCTCATCCTAGATAGAAGGAGTGTCCCTATGCAAGAGACGCATGAAACCCTTAGTTATATTGGCATAGTTCACTATAAACCGACATAAAAAGTTATTTTTCCCCTGTAAACCTTGAAGTTGTCGAATAGTGTGAGAGAGATGCAATCAAAGTATTGCCTCAACCTTTAACGGATCTACCATGATCCTAGTCTCAAAGACTAAAAATCCTATAAGACGACCTGACCTAATGAAAAATATGCATTTAAGAGGGTTCAATTGGATGCGATAATGGTGACATATTTCAAAGACTAGCTGAAGGTGCTTCAGGTGATCCACTCTCTTATGGGAGTGAGCAACAAGATCATCAAGATAGGCATTGACTATAATATTGAGATCTTGAAATGCGAAGGTCATAACATGTTGGAAGGTTGCTTCGACATTTTTAAGGCCGAAAGGCATCTTCCAGTATGCAAAAGTACCCCAAGGGAAAATAAATGTCGTCTTGTGTTGGTTCTTGGGTTTAATCTGAATTTGGTTATACCCTGAAAATCCATCCATGAAAGAAAAACTCCTCTTCCCGCACACTCATCGAGAATATGATCGATGAAGGGTGTCGGGAAGTTGTCTTTAGGACAAGATTTGTTCAGATCATAAAAATCCATGCACACATATATGGTTCCTTGCTTTTTATTCATAGGAATGGGATTGGATACCCATTTAGTCAAGGGAACTGGGTATATAAAGCCAACATTAAGTAGTTTTTCTACATCTTCCTTAATAGCAGGGCCTTCCTAGGATTGACAGCTCTAAGACATTGTCGAACAAGATTAGCATCCAGGTAAGTTTTAATATCATGTTCGACAATTCGAGGGTCGATTCCTGGCATATCTTCATATGACCAAGTGAATACATCTCAGAATTCCTTGAAGAGTTTGGTGTAGATCAAGATTTCTTCTGGCAAACAATCTGCACCGATGTGCACATTTTAAATTTTTCAAGGGATACGAGAGATATCGATCGTGACGGTATGGGAGATACTCTTCATGTTTCCTTCGGCATAAATTTTGTGTGTATCAAGTGGAACTGCGGAGTGACCGACTATCTCACTCAAAGTAGATATAAAGTCATCTTGTTCGATTCTAGCAAGCTCTGGGAGAAAATAAGAGCGATGATTCATATCATCCCAAGGTTTTTCAGAACCATTCATGGCTTCAATGATGTATTCATCCGAAGGCAAAGTCTCATCAAGGCCGTCATGTGAACAAGATGACAAAGTGGACCACATGGGTTCCAGGACATGATCCTCCTCGTCCTTCTACAAGGTAATACGATCCAGATTGGCGGAAGAGTCAAGAAAAACTTGATACAAAATATTTGTTGTTGATAGTGGCATGGCCATTCCAGAATGTGACAGAACTTCACAAGACGTCGTCGAGGAAGGTAGGTTCCAAGGATTGTTAAAATAGAATGTATGGAAAGGAACAGAGATCTCTGAAGAAACGAGCCTATTCGACATGGCGTAAATATGGTGAACTGGTGCCATGAAGTCGAAGGTACCCATAAGGGATGAATACATTCTGACACTGATATTATTAGTTTTCCACTGATAATTTTCGATCACGGGGATCGACGGTCCAAAATATGCACTGGGAATAGCATACGTAAAGGAAAACTGGTCAATCTTCACGATCTTCCCTTCATGAGGAAAAAAAAGAGTATGGAATACAAACGATACAATTGCAGTCATAGGGTAAGTCCAATTGTGTCCTAGTAACAAGTTATAATTAAGGGGCGCATCAACCACCTCGACATCCACCTCTACCATCTACCCACCTAACTGGACCAAAAATGAAGGAAGAATATTGTGAGGGTAAAAGGAATGACTATCAAAAGAATTCAACATGGTCGGAGACTGAGAAAGGGTCGGATAGTTGAGGGATTTCCAACAGACCAAGGACATCACACATGTTGCAATGAATTCATCAACAACAATACACTTGATGGTATACTTTGACGAACCCACATGGATTTGGAATTCCACATGGTAAGGAAAGTGAGGCTTTACATCTTTGATGTCAAACTTGATAACTTTTGAGCCACAAGGATCTAGATCTCCTAATGTAGATAGTAAGGAATTCCTCTGTGAAGGACACATCTGGAGTACCTCCAGAGCCTACATTGCATAAGGGGTTTGAACTAGGTCCTCAAAAATAGAGTAATTATGGGTGGCTCTAACATTAGGATTGTGAGTAGAGTGCTTAAGTACTCATTTCATAATACGAGGTAGGGGCTCTAGTTTTTCGATCTATAAGGGCATCTCTAGAGGAGGGGGAGACTATAGACCAAGTACAGTGTGTGGAGAACTGTAATCACGAGACCGAGTGGCTAGATTAACCTCAAATTTAACCATATTGATGCATAAAAGATCACCATATTGTGTCGGTGGTTTTTGACTCCCACTTTCCACATTTGCGGCATTCAAGGAGCTCGAGGCCATGTGTTGGTTATGTGGAAAAGAATTAGTCAGCATGGTGGGAGGGAGAGATAAAAGCCTCACAGCTTTCACCAGTTTGGGGAATAAATGGGTAAGGTGATCATCTATACAAATATTAGAGGGAAACTTAACCTTCCTCCTTTCTTTATTTCCCTCACTCTCATTAGTATTCTTCTTTTCATTATTACCATTTTCGTTGGGTTTATTATTATTCTTACCACCCCTACGATTATTATTACGTCCTTTCTTCTTATACCCTCCTAGTTGTCGGTTACCATTCATGCTAGTAGACAATTTCACAGAGTGTACATCCACAAATTAAGTGGGATTAGAGGACACATATGAAGATGGCCCTCCTGTAGACTGGTTTATAGACAACTCTTTCAAATTGCTTGTGACCAATTCTGTGGATTTCACATTGACGGATCCCACAATGTCATTGGTATGAGGTCCGGGATTTTGTCTAGGGTCATATTTTGACCTCGATGCATCAGGAAGAATCTCGTATAACATCCCATACTAAGCATATATAAGATCTAACTATTGGGATTTAAAAATCGCTTCTTTCTCATAAGTAACCCCAGATGTAGGAACATCCTTCGAAATATAAGGTAGGAGAGATTTAAGGAACCACTCTAGCAAGAATTTTGGGGGTATGTAGGCCTTTATCAACCTCTTCCTTCTATGCCACTCTTTTATGTGATCTGAGATATGAGTGGCTCTATCCTGATGAAATTTCAACAGAAGTTTGATGCCAGCATCGTAACGAACCGATAATTGGAAGTGATTGAGGAAGACTAAAACCAACTGATTAACAGTTCTGTATGCCCCCCTATGTAGCTCGATATACCATTTCATGGAAACCCCCGTGAGGGTGCGTTGAAAAATTCTTAATCAAATAAAATCGTCATTAAGGGAATTTGAAGAGTACCACAGGTTAAAGGTGGTAAAGTGATCACCAGGATGGTCACCAGTCCTTCCCTCAAATTTTTGGATATCCGAAGGAAGCTTAGTGGGGATGGAGGGATATGAAGGATCATGACACACTGAGTAATTCATTAACTTCGACAATTATGGCATATTGAGTGTGGCCAGAAAAGGGAGATGGGGTTGCAAAATCTAGCCCCAAGATCCCTGGAAATATTGTAGTTGGGGAAATGCATCCCATCCAGGGTTCTGGTAATCACCATGGCCATGTCTGGGATTATAAAACCCTCCTATGAAATGATTCATAAGGGCTTGTTTGAGAACCATTCCAGTAGGAATGTACTGATGAGGGTTATAAAAACTACCCCCAACCAAAGTGGCTCTGGGTTGGGGGTTTCCCAAGGTGTGAAATTGACCTCCTTCGGGTGTGAATCTGAAGGATAAAGGTGGATTCATCATTCCAAACATGTTCGTCAGAATCGACACAAAGGAGGTGGGTGTAAAGGATGGCACGTTAGCAGTAGCTTGTCCACCATGTTGGTTACCCCATCCAGAAGTAACAGGATTAGACCCGGGATTAAGAGGAGGAATTCCTCCAATGGTAGGAGTCGTTTGAGGGACATGAGTGCCACCAAATGAGAATGAAGTGTGTGGAGGATTTGTGCCCCCAAGTCCAACGCTAGTATTCGTACCAGTCGTTGGGCTGGATTTTTAAAACTATGATGTGAAATTCGGCATAGCATAAGAAAAAGGACTAGAGGCCATAGGGATGCACTGAACGTTATATCCCGGTGAGTGACAAAGAGACCCAAAAGTTTTCATTTCTATAGATTGAGTATTCACTATAGGATGGGCATGATAGGCACCTCCAACACTAAAACCATTATGGTTGAAGGTCTCAAAGGGGTACCGTTAACTATAGTAGGTATGGGAGTGGAAGGACTCCCAATATATTGTTGACTCGCTTCAATACTCACCCGTGTATGATCACAAGTCTGATAAGTGGATGTGTGTGTACCACATTTGATAACTTTTCTCCTTTTACAAGGCAAAGACTCAAAATGAGGTGGTAACTGTAACAAGCGGAGAGACCTATGAGGAATTTGGTCTGGCTCCACGATGACTCAAGACTTGAGATATAAAAAAAAAATCCTAAGGCCAACTAGTAATCAAAGATCACAAAAAAAAAAAAAAAAACAAACAATATGCACACAAACAGGATAAAGTGGGTATGCCTCCCCCAATAGGGCCCTAAGACTCCTCTGCTAAAAATCGGAGGTATCAAAATCAGTTATAAGGGCCCTTGTGGGCTTAACAACCAGTCGATCAAATCCCCCCAGAGAGGTAATCCTCCATAAAGGTTGTGTGTTGTCTGACCCTTATCTAATCCAGGGTACCTACAAAATAACCTCTGCAATTAACCTATGTGGTACCAAAGTCAAGCAACTAAGCAACCACAGTATAACCGATACACAAGAGAACAATCATAATTCAGGTCCATTGTATGGGAAGGGTAACAAAGCCTGAAACCTTGAAAGCACCACCTCTCACAGAGGTAAGAGTACTATCAATATCCTGATATACTAATAGATCCCCAGAAATATATCTGACGCTAAGAAGGTTTCGGGGGGATATCCCTTCAACCAACCTCACGCGACCTCATCCTTAACTCTGGTGTAAGAGGAGCCTCGTGATATTACCAATTATACAATGGATTTCTCCACTCCCTCAGTCATATGCATATGTTGATTTAATAGCCTTGGAGAAATTTACTCACAAAATCCTATTCCAAGGATCTAAATCTTAAGCTAGTTTATGCACCCTAGAAAAATAAAATAGTTACTAATCAATTTTAAATTATAGCGTTACTTTTAGTGGCCTTGCTTACTCAAAAAGGTGTGGTCATTGGAAGGTAAAGGATCATGGATCTCATGACGTGACATGGAAACCCGACACCATTTTTTTAATTTTGGGCACAAATCTCGATTTACGTGGGTTGTAGTGGTGCAACCTACATATACACATGTTGTACTATAGGTATGGCGCATATATGTGGAAAAATAATTTTTTTAGCTCTCGGATTTGCAAAACGGGACTACAGGTCTACATAGGGAAATGGAAAAAGGCCCTCTGTGCAATTTTGCGTAGGGTGAGGCAAATCTTGCTATAACACACTTCTTACAGAACTCTTCGAATTCATTCCCATAGAATTATCCACCATTATCTTCCCTCAACACCATTATTTTCTTTTGTGTGATTTTCTACCATATCCTTAAACTATTTAAATTTATCAAATACTTCAAATTTATTCCTAAGAAAATAAATCCATGTGTTCCTTGAGAAATTATCTACGAATGAAACATAATACACATATTTACCTAGTGATGGAACAGGTACAAGTCCTAAAACATCATTGTGTATCAACTATAAGATCCCCTTTGCTCTTGTAGCACTATATGGGAATCCTACTTGATTATTTTTACCATATATGCAATGTTCATAGAAATCAAAATCCAAGGTGCAATTAGACATACCTTCAACTATATCTTTACTATGTAGTGTTCGAAGGCCATTTTATCCAATATGTCCTAGTATTTGATGCCACAACATGGTATTATTTCCAGGTATTGTATGGATCCTATCTTATTTATTTTTATGCTCGGGGACATTATAACTATTAAACCCATCAGTATAAGTTCTTACTGATAACTTGTATAGAGTTCCACACCAAACTCCCCTCATCAAGATCATTGCTCCACGTACCATATTGCAACTTCACTTTCCCAATAAAGTATTGATGCCTGCATAATCCATCTTACTTATAGATATTAGGCTCTTGGATAGATATGGAATGTGCAGAACTCTAGGGATAGTTCTAATCCTTCCATATTTCAGCAAAAACTTAACTATTCCTTGTCCCATGATTTTGGTTTTTGAGTCATCTCCTAGGAAGAAATCAACACCATCATACTTTTAATATTCATAGAACAACTCCCTGTGAGGAGTCATATGAAAGGATGCACATGATTCGATCAACCATACATCACGATTTGCATGTGTACCTGTAGATGCCATGTAAACATCATGATATTCTTCTGTGGAGGTTTGGACCTCTGTGGAAGAGACATAAACAAAAACTCTTTTCTTTATCAACATTATTAGACTTGGAATATTTCTTATAATGCCCAATTTTAACACATTTCCATCATTTCCTCAAATATTTTCCTGGAGATTTAGATCAATTTATTCCTATCTTGGGGATGACCTCTTACATATAAAGAATTTGTTCTATGACTATCCATTATTTTCCACCTCATCTCTTCCAATAATAAGGAATCAACTTGTTACACATCAATATTACTCAATTTGATAAGTGTCGCATGTTCCTCACAACTGTCGCAAGTGTCGCATGTTGTTCACAAGTGTCGCAAATGTCAAACAAAGAATGTTTCCACGATGATGACACTAAGGAGACACTTAGAATACCTCAAACACCTAATTTGAGGAAGGAGAATGGCTAACTTAAGTCAAGTATCTCTTTCCACCTAAAAGGAGCTCTCAAACTAGAGTTTTAGAAGGGAGCGCTCCCCTACATCACCCTTGGGAGCGCTGGCGCTCCCCTATAAGGTGTTAGGGAGCGTTATAGCACCAAATATTCCCTCTGAAGGAGCTCTACAAACCTTTGAAGCGATGGCGCTCCCCTTGAGTCTACTAGGGAGCGTTATAGTGCCCTGATGCCCCTTTTGAGGGAGCGTTGTCTAATCTGGGTAGTGGTTGATCTATTGAGGAGAATAAGGGGAGGATCTTTCAAGTTTGGAAGGAAGTTGCATTCGAATTCCTGGTTCAATCATGATCTTAGGAGAAGATCCCTGATCTAAGGAGGGAATTCCTCAACCTACCCTAAAGATACCTCAAGAGGTTAAGCCTCTCTAAACCTATATAAACAATCTCTATGATGGTGAAAAGGGGGAAGAATTGCAAGCATGAAACCTATGATCTCATAGGAAACAAACAATGAACTGGAGGAGAGTAATCAGTGAAGCTGCTATCATCTAGGTCATGGATCTTTTGAGAAAGGGTTAGACAAAGGGGACTTGATGAAGCTGTCACATTCACATCCACGGTTGTAAGCTACTTCTGTCATTTTTCTCATTAATATGACATGCTTGGCTTGTTTCTTTCTAGTTTGTGTTTGATCTTACATGAACTTATCGTTGATAGATAGATCTATTTTCAAGATAATATCAATAGAGTAGGAAGTGGTTGTACTATTGTTTGTCTATAGAGCTCATTGAGGAGCGAAAGATCAGAGCTCAACTCGGAGCGTGTAGGGACAAATGTTGGTAAACAGGTACTTTTGTTCTCCTTCCTCCTCATGCATTAGTTTGTATAGATCACCCAAGCATAGGTATGCCTGCCTTGGGTTTTGAAACATGTCATGATATTTGTTGGATGTTTGTGTGCAGCTTCTGTCAGGTTCTCCGAGTCTATACCCTTGCTTGAAAGTCTACAAATCATTTCAGTTATCAGTTCTCATATTCTAACTTCATGCTTTGGGGGGAAATCTGTTACACATCAATATTACTCGATTTGATAAGTGTCGCATGTTCCTCACAACTGTCGCAAGTGTCGCATGTTGTTCACAAGTGTCGCAAATGTTAAACAAAGAATGTTTCCATGATGACGACACTAAGGAGACACTTAGAATACCTCAAGCACCTAAGTTGAGGAAGGAGAATGGATAACTGAAGTCAGGTATCTCTTGCCACCTGAAAGGAGCTCTCAAACTAGAGTTTTAGAAGGGAGCGCTCCCCTACATCACCCTTGGGAGCGCTAGCGCTCCTCTATAAGGTGTTAGGGAGCGTTATAGCACAAAATCACCCCTCTGAAGGAGCGCTACAAACCTTTGAAGCACTGGTGCTCCCCTTGAGTCTACTAGGGAGCGTTATAGTACCCTGATGCTCCTTTTGAGGGAGCGTTGTCTAATCTGGGTAGTGGTTGATGTGTTGAGGAGAATAAGGGGAGGATCTTTCAAGTTTGGAAGGCAGCTGCATTTGAATTCCTGGTTCAATCATGATCTTAGGAGAAGATCCCTTATCTAAGGAGGGAATTCCTCAACCTACCCTAAATATACCTCAAGAGGTTAAGCCTCTCTAAATCTATATAATTAAGCTCTATGATGGTGAAAAGGGGGAATAATTGCAAGCATGAAACCTATGATCTCATAGGAAACACACAGTGAACTGGAGGAGAGTAATCAGTGAAGTTGCTATCATATAGGTCATGGATCTTTTGAGCAAGGGTTATACAAAGGGGACTTGACGAAGATGTCTCATTTGCATCCACAGTTGTAAGCTACTTCTATCATTGTTCTCATTAATATGACACGCTTGGCCTGTTTCTTTCTAGTTTGTGTTTGATCTTACATGAACTTATCGTTGATAGATAGATCTATTTTCAAGCTAATATCAATAGAGTAGGAAGTGGTTGTACTATTGTTTGTCTACAGGGCTCATCGAGGAGAAAAATATCGGAGCTCGACTCGGAGCATGCAGGGACAAATGTCGGTAAAAAGGTACTTCTATTCTCCTTCCTCCTCATGCATTAGTTTGTATAGATCTGAAAGGAAGTCAGTGTCCACGTTAAGCGCCTTATGTCTTAAGAGTTAAGAGTCTATCTCTCAAGAGGAGATCTACCTGTCCGTAGGGAGATTTTCCTTCAACACAACTACTTCCTCATACTTCAATGTAGAATTTGTGGTACAACCAAATTATCCTAGGATTCTGAAAAAGAACATAAAAAAGTAACACGTGTATCTTCTTCTTCAATCATAATATTAACATAGAAAAGTTGACTTACTAGAGTATTGAAGGCATTTAGATTCTCTATCACAGAATATCCATCTTCTCTGAAACAACTTGTTTACCAGGGACTTTGACTGATATAAATTTCCCAACTTTTTCCATAGTTCCTTGGATGTATATTCTCCTGACGCATTTAGTAACATTGAATCTACTAGGTAGAGTTGAATCGTACTCCTTTCTCTTCTATCTAGCTTCTCCCAATCTTCTTTCAACATATTAGTATATTGAGTACTAGTGTTTTGTGTACTAGTAGATTGTCTACCAATAGTTTATGTACCAGTAGGCTGTGTACTAGTAGGATGTGTACCAGTAGGTTGTGTACTAGGATCCATAATGATCCATTGTTATTTGTATACAAGAAGGTCCTCCATATTGAGCTTCCATAGCTCAAATTTTTTATCGTTAAACTTCTCAATATTTATTCTAGAACTAATAGCCATTTACTTTCAACGTACGAACCACCACTGTAAAGATCCCACTAAACCTAGATTTATCACAAACCCAAGATAAAATAGATCTATCAAAATTGAGCTAAACCCTCAACAAAAAAATTGTCCCCATTAATCCAAAATTGTGTTGTGATACCACATGTAAGTTTTTAACCTTTGAAGTAAATCAATGCATACAGTTTCTTAAGAAAAATAGAAATTAATCAATGTCTCATACACATAGTACACATAGATTTACTCTGGAAACCCTTAACTGGAAGAAAACCAACCTTCCTTAGTGTCACACCTCTCAAAACTTCATTGTATTAATTTCACCATTCACAATACAATATATACAATATTTTATGTATTTTGAAGCTACCAAAACCCTAATCCCTTTATCTAGGATTAATTTAGAAAACCGCTAAAAATATCGAAAAATGATAAAACAGAAAAAACCACAAAAAAAAAAATTAGGGCATTTTCTGGGAGCCGAAAACTTCGCTTAAATAGGGGGGGGGGGATCTTGTGACCCCCCTCTGTCACATCCAACACCTAGATATCATAAGAAGGTAATAATAAAACAAGAAGGTGAATTCATGCTAATGAGCATGAACAACCTATACAAGACCCTGATATGGATCTCCATACATTACGTACTAATGAAATCTCTCATGGAAGTTAATATCTCTAATTATATGGTACATTCCACCCTAGTGGTAATGATGGTCATGGAAGGTATAAGTTAGGTATGGAAATTCCCCCTGACCCATTCTCTCTTTGCATTTTGGTCGCTGGTTGATTGTGAACTCTCACCCAACCTTTTCTATGTTCCTTTTCATGCTCCCCCTGGTTTGTTCTTATTCTTTCTAGAAAATCTCTAATGGCTCCATGAGTATCACACATTAATAAAAATCTGATTCATCAAACCCATGCTACCATGGATGTTTTCATTGTATCTGAATTTTGTGTTGAGTCGGTTCCACAAGAGGTTCAAGAAGCCATGCCCAACCTAGAAACAGGTGTCAGGATTATTTTTGAGGCTCGAGACAATGACGAATTCGATGCTCAAGAGGGTAATATCATCCCTAAAATTGGTTTCACTCGCACCATAAAATAAAATTTTTATAGAACCTTGGAGTTGTATTGGTACACAAAAACCCTGGTTGCTTAGGGAATGCTTCCCAAGGACTAGGATTACAGTCAATTCAAATGGAGATTAGAATAACTCGAGGAAAAAAATTGTTTGTTGATCACGATGGTGTTATGGTTAGTCAAGAAGCATGAGTTTTTGTTCCAACTCCCAGGGGAAGGCCTTCAACCGCATATAACTTCTATGGATAGAGGTCACATGGATAGTACTTTTTCATGTTCTCTCTGGGTGCCTCATTTTCATGTCTAACAAGGATATCTCTAGTCTACCCACTAGGGATATTTTATTTTATGATACATATGATCACAGGTCTAGGTTTTGTTTTTTTCTATCTGTTATCTAGCTTCACAGACTACAGGTTATTTACAGCCTTGACCAATTTCATTTTTTCTTTAATTTTGGTATCCTTCTTTGGGAAGGAAAATAGTTATGGGTTCATGGGGTTTATTCATGGGTTCCTGGGATTATGTTTTGAAAAATATGCTACCATATGGACTCTTAAGGACATAAGAAATTTATGTACAAACTATGAATAGTTAATAGAATGTTTATACTTATCTACACAAAAAAATTTATGTTTTATTATTTGTCTAGATTTTAGAAGTACCATCATATCCCGATTCACTTGTGTATAATTCATTTAGTGGAAATAGGAATATTAAGGTAGGGTAAATGGTGGTTTAATGGCATAGAACATGGGCTCTTATTCTTATATGTTTGTTTTCTTTATGCAAACAAAAGAGGAAAGGAAAGATTTGGATTTCCTTGGTTTTCCTCCCCATTGGGTTAGCATTGTATGGCTTGTTGAGAATTAAGTTAGTGTTTCTAAGGAATTTGGTGGAGAGGAATTGGCTTAGCATGGATTTTTATGGAAAAATTGGTAAGTGAGGACACAAACAGATCTCCCTAGTTTCACCCCAAAACTAGAACAAAACAAGACAAAATATAAAACTTTCCCTAAGTTTTAATTATCAAGCATGCTAACTAACAAGAGATAAATGTCATACCTTTTAAGTGTCACTTTTCCTCGCTAGTGTCATCCTTGCTCCATTCCAAGGCTTATGGGATGTTGAACCTTTAAAAAGACATAAGCCAACAAAGTGAAAGCAACAATGTATACTTAACAAAACCTATTTATGTGATCAAGGAGTCATACAATAAAATAAGAACAATTTTATGGGAAATAAATATATTACTGTATTAGAAATATGAAAAGGAGAATACAACCGATGCCTTGATGTTATAGAGTCCCTTCCAATTGTTCCTTTCTTCCCACATACTTTTTCTCCAAGGATTCTAAGACTCTAGATATGACAGTTACTTATGATCTCATCTTGACAAATTGAAGCTCAAATCCAACATAGGACCAAACACTCCATATGAACTAGCTATAGCTAAAGCTAATTGAAACTATTAGCTAGACTAATATCTCATAAGATGGCCCAAAAAAGCTAACTTTCCCATGAGAACTCCACTCCTTTTATAAGATGAAAAGGATAGGGTGAGGAGGTTAGGATGGTCCCATGAGGTCAGGGATGCGACTCAGATCCAAACCGATCAAAGGCCACCTCACCCTCGAATCTTCTATTCTAGAAGCGTCAAGAAGCTTCTCTTTTTATTTTTGGTGATCGTTGCACCCTTAACACTGAGAAAAATATGACAATGTCGTAGGCCACTTTGTTTCAAACTGCATCAATCCTATATCGTCTCACCCTTAACACTGAGAAAGGTGCGACGATCCTTCTTTACAAGGTTTTTTACAAAGGAAAATATAATTTCATCTCTCTGGAAAATTTCATCTTCATTCTTCTTTAGGGATTAAGGAAATTGATCCTTCTAAAGACAAAGGATAGGTGTACATCATTAACGGTCATAAGGGTGACAAAAAAAAAGTGTATTAGTAATCCCCCCAAAGTATGAAGTTAGAACAAAGTGATAGCTGAGATACTTTGTCGAGTGTGTGTTGGGAACAAGGAACACGTCGGTCGGAAACATGTCAACAAACAAGGAAATATAGTACAATAATATATCATCACTGAGGTATGCATTCCCATACTCATAATACAAATGAATCAAATCATAAATGCTTACGTGCAAATATCCATGTCAAGTAAGATAGGTCATGGCCACCAAACATACACTGTGGATCCATGCCAATATGACTCAAATATGAAAATATCCACCAAAAATACATTGTGGATATATGTGTTAAAGACTCAAATTTGAACATAGCCAAGATACATACATTGTGGATCTACGCAACAGTACAATCTGAATATACTCCAAAGCAACTTGAATCTGTCAGAAAATATTCAGGGTCTTCATTTTCACAACTCTATAGTATGAATCTAACCATGTGAATACATGTGTTGAAGTCGAAAATGGTAGAAACCACTTGATTATCGGTCATTAGTGAATACTATTAACAAGTGTGATGTAAATCACCATTAATGTCAATGACTCCCAAGGTACACTAGTACAATCCAACAGGTGTGAATTTGTGACCTGAAGTCGAACACTCGGCGGAATATCCCAATCAGGGGTCAATAATGAAAAACCATTGTCAAAAGTGAGAAAACCTGCCATTGAGGCATGCATGTTCCAAGGTACCAATTATTTTCTAAGTATAATTCCTGCATAATGAGTTGAAGTCGACAGGAAAAGACTCGTCACAGGAGGGTCTTAATGTAGCCCCCAACAATGACACAAAACATATAACAAGATTGGATGTAGATCAGAGTAACAAGTGATTAAGGAATGACTCAGGGATGGTCGACAAAATATAAGTCTTAAGGACTGTAGAAATGGTTGACACAATAGAAGGATTTTCGAGTTGAACTTCTCTTTGAACATATTGACAACACGACAACTTTCTTGGAAACACCGACTCAACAACAGGTATCATAGACCAAATTTTAGTCTTATAAATGAGTATGATAAATATACAAGTGGATTTTCCAACATAGACACAAAGCGAGTGAAAGGGTGTCATGTTCAAAAGTGACTTTTCCATAGAATACAAGTTTAGAGACATTTCTTTCCCAATTTTCTGCCACCATTTTTGACAAGTACCTATTTATTTTTACGCAAGCTTGAGGACGATAACATATGCTTGAAATGTAAGATCATCCTTCATATGAGTCCCTCTAAGTATGTTTAATGAACCCTAGGAAGGAGTGGTTCAGTCCCATATGGTCCTTTCGATGTTTTTTTTACAAGTCCAAAGAAAGTAAACTCAGTGGTCTTTTCATATTTATGGAGTTTGAAAACAACTTAAAGAGGACTCCATAACTTATTATAATAATTCTTGATTAGCGTGTTCCTTTTTTGTAAAGTAGTATGATGAGTTTGGAAAAGAGATAAACTACCACTCAACAAACGTTCATTCTAATTCAGTTTAACGAGCGTGAAAGACAACAAGATCGCTCGACAATATTTTCATATTTAGAGAGTATGAAAAGAGATTAAAGAGAACTCTAGGGGGTTCCTTTTTCATATAAACTTTACGAGTCTAAAAAGGTGATAAAATTATACTCGGTTATAGTCTCAGGTATTGACTATTAGATTTTCAATGAGCTATGGCTCATGTATCTTCTTTAAGTTTTATGTTTAACTATAACTTGAACCATAACTACTGCAACAAACCAAGATCACAAGAAGCATAACCATGCACAAGAACACAAGAAGTGTCCTGGGAAACCCTTCTCAAAAAGGGAAGAAAACCCAACCAATCCTTTGCTATATTCCTCAAAACAAAGACCTCCCACACCATCACCAAACCTAGCACACAAGAGGGTGTTGTAATTCTCATAATTTCAGACCACAACTTATGAAATCATGAGATGACACAATGGTAAGTATGTTTCCTCAATGGGGATTCACCTTTATTTATATAATAATTGTCACATCAAATGATGTGTCTTTTGGCACAATAGGGCTGACCTCAATCAATCAAAATATAATTAATAATTACCATATTAATTATATTTTATATTAAGGCAGGGTCAACATGTACCCTTTACATTACAAATAGGGTTACAGGTAAGTCTGACTCTTGAACAATATAACAAGGGATCTCATACACCCACTAGTGCTCAGCCACTAGGGGCACATCAATAGGGATTTACATATCTCTATATCACTGTGTCTCACAGGAGAACCACACCCACTAGTGCTCAACCACTAGGATCACGTTCACCTGTGCTCATCCATAGGCACGTCCACTCAACAAATATTCTTTCCCACTGTATTACACATGTGAGTCATCTGGAGTTCATCATCTCAAATATCTTCTCATAGGAGGCTAATACATTGTCTTTATCTCTGTCTCATAACGATGCACCCAACTCATGTGAATTCACACGTTCACCTTATGATAAGCCATAGGAATATCCAACTCAACAGATCTCCTTTCTCACTATGTTACACATGAGAATCATTTGGATTTCTTCTCAACTCTCTATAAGGAGGAGGCCATCACTACGTTCTAGTTCTGTCTCAGATAGGAACCACACACCCATCTCAGGGGCTCTCTCTATGTCCTGTAGGATGTCTCACACAATTTTAATCATCAAAACTCCCTCTCAACTAGGGAGGAATTCTCCATTAGGCCAAGTCTCGCATGAAAGTACTCGAACATGGTCTTGGTTGTAGTTATCAACAACCCCTCTCAACTAGGGAGGTATTCTTCACCAAGTCATTTTGGTGAAGATGTCTACAAATTTTTCATGTGTAGGAAGGTATTGCATGTGTACTGCTTTCCTCTGCATCATGTCTCTAAAAATAATATTTTATATCAATGTGTTTAGATCTATCATGAAACACAGGTTTCTCAAAGAGATTCACACAACTCTGGTTATAATCATAGGATCCATCTCATGATCAAGTAAATCTGTCAGAGGCTTATGAAACCACACTGCTTCACATACTCAATGATATATAATCTTCTTCTATGGTACTCAAGGCCACAGAGCTTTGTTTCTTGCTGCACCAGGAAATCATGGAAAACAACAATCGGATGTGATATTCTAGTCCACTTTACTTTCTGTCCATTCTACATATCCCTGCAAACTCAAGTCTTCACTGGAGGCATATCTCAGGTCATATATAATTGTGCCTCACATATATCTCAATACATGTTTTGTTGTTGTCCAGTGAGTATTTCTCGGTTGACTCGTGGAATGACTAAGTTCATTCACTACATGGCATGGATCAAGTCCGGTGTTAACCAGATACATTAGTGATCCAATAAGTTGTGGATCAATCTCGTTTGAATCATCATCATTAATTTTCTTCAAATCCATCACCGTGGACTTCTTTAATATTCCCACTGTATATTTTTCTTGTCTCGGGAAATGTCTTATTGGTCCTTTGTCATACTTCTTGTCCCAAGAAGTAGTGTATCATACCTAGATCCTTCAGCTTGAAATTAGAATTTGAGGCTTGATTGTATTCAAAAAACATGACTTCCTGAATAAGTCATCAAAATCAAGCTCTCATCACCAACAATGTAATAGTATAGGTTTGGATCAACAATACTCTTGTTGACACCCCAAAATCATCAAGAATCCATCTATCTGATGCAGTTTCCAACCCATGGATGGTAGTATAGATGGGATTGCATCAAGATACTGGATCAATATGTCTCATTATAGTTCACTCCCTTTGCTTGTGAGTATCCTCTGACTACAAGTCGCGGTTTTTTATTTCTCGACACTTCCATCAACTGCATGTATTTCTGCCTCTTACATAGTTTGTCAAGCCTAGATAGGACTTTTATGGCCTATTGCAAAGTCTCTAGTAATATCAACTGGATCAACTATATCAATGGCTATCTCCCTTTGGAATTTTTAAGAGGAAGACGATAATTCCTCTGTTTGTCAATTAGTTTGAATCCTTCTGAGTCAAGTGACTCCCTCTGAAGTCTGAAGGCTAAGCATCTTCCTTTGTTCTTAACCTACCTAGAACAAGAAAACAAATGAAAGGAAACATGACAATAATATCTCCTAGTGTATATTCATGAGTACATCTCTAGAATCAAAATATTTTAAGGATTGTTGTCACAGCTACAACACCTACTTGTAATGTAGCAACCTTATAAATGTAGGTTACATGCATGATAATTAAAAATATCAAACCTGGATTTTTCACTTTCAGTGTGTTGTTCTTTTGAATGCATTGAGACTTCTCTAGGTCCATGATTTCACCAAGGGTTCCTTCCTCCTACAAGTACCCTTATGAAAATGATGCAAATAATACATATATACAAGTGTATACGTGAGAGTGTACACCAATGGAGGTTTTTCTTATTTTGTCAAAGTCATGATGGTCAATAAAGTTTTTTGCTTGTCTGACTTGTATCCACCTATACCACACAAGTTTCTGATGAAGCCTTGCATCAAACTTTACTACTGCATCAATATACTCAACTCCTTCAATCAAATGTATGTCACAGATGTTTTTGGCATGCTTGAACCTCGTCACGGTTTCTTATTCTGAAATTTATTGTAGTGATGTGTCGCATAAATGTTTCCTTCAACTATAGCATTGTTTTAGACTCTTGTCCAAAAAGATCAGCCTCAATATAGGCCTTAAAATTAGTTTTCCTTCCTCAAAAAAACACCATCGATACTACTTCAAAAATGATATAGTTTTCATCTTTTGATAGCCTTAGAAATATCACTCGGAATTTTTCATATTCAGAATTTGTCTTAAGCTTCTTCTTTTTTCAATCCTGTGGCCATATTAAGAATTTATCGTAGGGTTTGATCCTTTAATTTTACCACATAATATATATATATATATATATATATATATATATTACAACATCTTTTATATAGGCCCTAGAATAGGCTGAATTATTTCCTTCTTCCAAACAACAACAAGGTGTATAATAAAAGAGGCCAGAGCCTAAGAGAAGAGTCAGAGCCCCTTAAACTTGAGCTTGCCTGTAGAAACATTTGTAACCCCACATGCTTCTATGGTATTTAAAAGTGTAAGGCCCACGTTTGAGGCTCTGTTTGAAATGGCTATGAACTTTATGCTTCCTCCTGCCACTCTGGTCAATCAACCTCAATTCAAAATTGGCCCTAATGTCGATACCCTTTCTGATCAAGGCCACGAAAATCAAAACATACAGAGAATTGTATTCATGTTTTTTCCCGTCGTTATAGAAGTAAATCGCCTAGTCGTATCCCCTAACTTTAAAAGTCTTGCTTGCAAGAAAATTTTGAACACCCATGCCTTCGGCTAGAGAAAACCTTACGATTCTTAAATCGTGGGATCCTTTTATGGTTTCCACCACGTAACGAGATTTCATGTTTGAGGGGTTCCTCCCGTTGATCCCCGTGTCATAGAAGGATTCTGAGAGTTGTTCTTGGAGGGAATTTAAGGCCCTCTTCATTGTGAGGATGCCTCCTGTCATTGTATTTTTCTTGACAATTGAGAGCTCGATGGGCCTCAAAATTATTTTGCGATCCACTGGCTTGTTGGTTCCCACGACTCCAACAATATACTTAGACAAAGAAATTAGCATCAAAGGCACAAAGTCATAGGTGTTTAAGGCCATGTTACACTTCATTTACATGGATACCTTTCCAGACTTAGAGGAGCATGACTATTTAGAAGAGAATTATGATCCATCCCCTTGATTTTTGACACCTGAGATAATGATTGAATATTTTCTCACAACAATAGATTGATATGGTCAAGCTTCTCAACTCAAATTTGCATGCCTTAAATTTGCTGCTACAAACTTGTGCAATAGGCTTCTTCAATCCTGCTCTGATATCATGTTAGATTTTCAATGAGATATGGCTCATGTATCTTCTTTAAATTTTTTGTTTAACTATAACTTGAATCATAACTACTGTAGCAAACCAATATTACAAGAAGAATAACCATACACAATAACACAATAAGTATCCTGGGAAACCCTTCTCAACAAGGGAAGAAAACCCAACCAATCATTTTCTATATTCCTCAAGAGAAATACCTCCCACACCATCACCAAACCTAGAACACAAGAGGGTGTTGTAATTCTCATAATTTTAGACCACAACTTCTGAAATGATGAGATGACACAATGATAAGTATGTTTCCTCAATGGGGATTCACCTTTAATTATATAAGACTTTTCACATCAAATGATGTGTCTTTTTGCACAATAGGGGCGACCTCCATAACTCAAAATATAATTAATAATTACCATATTAATTATCTTTTATATTAAGGTGGGGCTGACATGTACCCTTTACATTACAAATAGGGTTACAGGTAAGTCTGACTCTTGAACAATATAGCAAGGGATCTCATACACCCACTAGTGCTCATCCATTACAAGAACATCCATAGGGATGTCCATATATCTATCTCATTCCATCTCATAGGAGAAAAACACTCACTAGTGCTCAACCACTAGGATCACGTTCACATGTGCTCATCCACAAGCACATCCACTCAATAGATATTCTTTCCCACTGTATTACACAGGAGATTCATCTAGAGTTCATCATCTCAACTCTCTGCTCAGAGGAGGATAACACATCATATTTATCTATGTCTCATAACGATGCAACCATCTCATGGGAATTCACACTTTCACCTTGTGATAAGCCACACGCATGTCCAACTCAACAGATCTCCTTTCTCACTGTGTTACACAGGATAATCATCTGGATTTCTTCTCAAATCTCCGTAAGGATGAGGCCATCACTACGTTATAGTTTTGTCTCAAATAGGAACTACACACCCATCTCAAGGGATCTTTTTGTGTCGTAGAGGATGTCTCACACAACTTTAATCATCAACATTTACGAGCATGAGAAAGAACAAATACTAAGTTCGTGATTTTTTTCATTTTTACTCAAGCTTAAAACAAAACAAAAGTATGCTTGGGATAGATTTTATTTTTACACAAGCTTAAAACTAAACAAAACTATGCTTGGACCTGGTTTCATTTTTACACAATCTTGAACCAGAGGAAACTATGCTTGTGCTAGGTGGCTTCATTTTTACACAAGCTTTAACCAGAGAAAACTATGCTTGAGGTAGGTTTCATTTTTACACAAGATTGAAACTAGAGAAAACTATGCTTGCGAATTCCCAATGCATGGTTCATGGATGGTTGGTATTTTTCCCCCATATTGAGAATCTAGCGGCTTAAATTTAACATGAGCTACATAGGATGTAATCATTGACCCCAAGCTTCGTTTCATCCAATTACATAGGCAGATGAAAGGAAGCTTCAAATACTATACATAACGATGTACTTGACTCAATTGAAGAGGGGGGAATCTATTTCATTTTTTAACAAGCTTTCCACAGAGAAGAAAAACTATGCTCGAGAATCCAGGTTCAATCACCATACCTTTGTTTCATTTTTTAACAATCTTGACAAAGAAACAAGAACTATGCTCGAGAATCCAGGTTCAATCCCCAGACCTTTATTTCATTTTTTAAAGATCTTGACACAAAAATAAGAACTATGCTCGAGAATATAGGTTCAATCCCCAGACCTCTGTTTCACTTTTTAATGAGATTGACACAGAAAAATGAACTATGCTAGAGACGACTTGTTTTATTTTTTAACGAACTTGACAGAGGAGAAGAACTATGCTCGTAACCTTTGTTTCATTTTTTGATGAGGTTTCCAAAGAGACACAAAAATTATCCTCGTAAGCTCTGTATCATTTTTTAACAAGGTTGCCAAAAAGATGAAAAACTATCCTCGTAGCTGGTTTAATTTTTTAGCAAGATTGAAATTAAAAAACCATGCTCAAAGTTGGTTTCATTTTTAATGAGCTTGAAATCAGAAAACCATGCTCAAAGATGGTTTCATTTTTTAATGAGCTTGAAATTAGAAAACCATGCTCAAATCTCTCTTCTTGATCATGGATTCCAAGAGGAAAATTCTCTGGAAGGACACCACCATGTCAAGGGACAAAACTCAGTCATGGATTCCAAGAGATCTTCATTGGATGAGAGAAAAACGCTCTGGAAGGAACACATGTCGAAGGCCGCAATAGGGGTAAGGAGAGCATGATCTAAAATTCCTATCAAAGAGATCACCATGTCAACTATCGGATCCAAGTCATAAGAGACAGATCTTACAGTGAGAGGCTCATTTTCATCGGTAGATGAAGGAATGGCAGACAACACCACATAATTGACCCATGGCGGGGGCGATACTGCCTGTAGATAAGAACTGTTCAAGGAGGTCATTGGGTTGGTAATCAAGTCATGAACAACAAACGAAATTTGATCAATAGTCACAATTCTTCCATCATGAGGGAAAGATATCACATGAAAAAGAGTGGACACAATAGAGTTCATGGCATAGAAATAATCTCTCCAAAGGAGTAAATCGAAATCCAGGGGGTCTTGGACTACCATGATGTCAATAAAGACAGTTTTCCATCCTAAAGTTATTGGAAACTGAGGAAATATCCCCAAAGGTTGACTGGTTCTTCTGTTAAAATCTAACAAATTATGCGTAACCACCACAAGTTGAGAACAACCCAAATCTTTCCAAGAAATAGAGGACAAAATACTAATAGACGTACCTTCGTCCACTAGTGTATGCGGAACATCCCAACCAAAAACATGTACTGCAATCTTGAAAGCATTGTGAGAGGGAAGACTATGTCAAATTAGCACACCCAAATAAAAAAAGGATGGCCTCATTACTTGGAGGGGGTTCCACAGGAGAAGGAGGAATGCCCCCTAGCATGGTAGATTATGTATCAACAAGAAAAACATGAGCAGTATCAGGTTTACTCTCTAGTTGGGTTGAGAGTAAGTATACGGTAAGTAGCCGGAAGTTGAGGCTAGGAAATAATCATGTCTTCCAGTAATTTCTAGGCTTCCTCCATACGAGGGAAAAGGTGATTTTGATGACTCCCTCCGCATAACCTACATGGGAACTTGACTCTACTTTTCTTCTTCCAAATGGTATCCTAACTAGTTGACGGGAGGTCATCATCATGTTGTTCTGAGGTTGACGACATGGGATAGCAAGGGTGTATAGACCATGATTCTATAACCTTGGATAGACCAGGGCAATCGTTAAGAATATGGCTACCCTTACAAAGCATGCAAGGGTACTTGGGCTTACGGGTTTTTTGGGTTATCTTAGCATCATCAACACTCCCAACATGATTATCAGTAATTGGTTTTTTTCCAACATGTCTGGCAGTGGTTGGAAGCTTGGACCCTTGCTTATTTTTCTTCTTCTTAATCTTCCTTTTCTTATTCTTCTTATCCACCGGGTTACTAGCTTCAGAGATTTCTCTTAGCGAAGAAGATGAAATGGAAGAGGACCTTGCAAGTGAACAAGGAAAATAATATCTTACTGGTGAAGAAGGTGAAGGATCAACATGAGGTTGATTTTCTTGGGGGGAAGTGCTTACAACCGAAGAACTTGGTGCATATGGGATTACCAGAGTGGAAAAAAACCATACCGATACCCCAATTGTGAGACATGGAAGGCTCAAAGTAGCGATGGAAGGAGGACCAACGTTTCCGTAAGAAGGGAAAACAAAAGGTTCCCTCAGAGCAAGGGTTGCTTCATTAGTCGTTTAGGGAACTGGCGCCATTAAAAACATATCCAACCTAGAGTCTTCTAGGTAAAACAAACAACACACGCTAAAACTCTAGGTAGCAAGAAAACAAGCAAAACCTTCTCACAATGAACGCACTAGTTGGTGATGAAATCCAACGTCACAGGAAGAATGTAAGAAGGGGCTAAGACAGAGCGGATGGAAAAGTTACATTGATGACCTTCTTAACAGACTTATGCCTTGGTGAAAGCTTCCACACAATAAACGTGGATTTACCCTCCAAGGATCCCAAGTGAGTTTGGTCAACATTGATTCCAAGTACAGCGAAAACTTTCCCCTTCATTGTCACCTCATGTATTAATCCTAAAGAAAGGACACCAAGGTTACCAAATACAACAATGATGTGTGGGGAAATAGTCGACAACCCGATATACTGTAAGGGAAGAGTAACTGAGCTCGAAATTGACTTGAGAAGGCCCGCACATGGTTTTTTTCTCAAGTGACCACCAATAATACGCGCAACCACTACACCAAATTGTAACTATGTTGGCCTTAATGCGACCACATGATTGACCCTTGTGTGAGAAGGGATTCCCAGGACAAAATGTAGTAAATGGATTTCACCGTTCCCTAAGTTATCCTTCACACCTATTCCAAAGGCCTACAACTAATCTAATGTAGGTTGCAAAGAGCCCTAGAAAAAAAAAATTCTAGGTAGATTTTAATTAACATGTAAATTTTATTAAGTTTTTGTTACCCAAGTGGAAAATGGCATGGACTAAATCATGTTTTGACCGACTCTAAACAATGAAAAGAAATGAGAATGAAAATATTTCACTTCAATGAAAGCTATATTACGAGAAGGAGAAAATGTTTATCATTCTCAGATGCATAATGTCCCAAAATTTTATTAAACTCATCAATATCAAGATCCTCAAGAAATGAGCCAAAAATAATGTACACCAATACACGATTCTTGGGCCCCCAATTTGTTTTTAAGAATTCAAGACCAAAAATTCTAAAAACCATGCAATTTCGCTACTTCAAATGCAAGGATTCCCCCAATCTAATGCAAAACAAGAAATTAAAACTATTTTATTTCAAAGATAGATAAAAGCAATAGAACATATCTTTAAAAACAAATCAACCCAAACATTGAACTATTCAATACAAAGAATAAGAGTTCTTTCACTAAATAATTCAAAATAAAAAATGTTTTGTCACTGAAAGAAACTCAAAGCAAGAGATAACAAATATTTCAGAAGAAAACAAGCTAAAAAAAATGGCTAAAAAACAAACTTAACAATGTCAAACAAACTGTAACCAGACTATAATCAAATCACCCCAAAACCATATCTCATATTTGAGCAAGGAAAACCACCAAAAACTATTTTTTTTCACAATCGTCGCAGGCTGTAAGATGAATCCAGTGTGACAATCTTGATCATTGTAGGTCACTGAAGACCACAATGCGACAATGTCGCACTGTCTCTCAAAGAAGGGTGCATCGATCAAGGGAAAAATGGAAAAAATAAAAATATAGAATTTATTCCAGTGAAATAAACAGTGAGAGAGCCAATATGGATCTCCCGGTGACTTGGAAAACATAACTCAGGAAATCAAAGAAAGAAAGCAAGATAAACTAGGAAAACAAAAATATGTTTCCCCAATATGGTCTCCAATTTTGTTTATGGAAAAATCAGTAAGTGCAGACACAAATGGATCTCCCTAGTTTCACCCCTAAACTAGAACAAAACAAGACATAATATAAAACTGTCCCTAAGTTTTATTTATCAAGCATACTAACTAACAAGAGATAAATGTCATAGCTTTTAAATGTTGCTTGTCCTCGCTAGTGTCATCCTCTCTCTGTTCCAAGACTTATGGGATGTTGAACTTGTAAAAAGACATAAGCCAACAAAGTGAAAGAAACAATGTATACTTAACAAAACCTATGTATGTGATCAAGGAGTCATACAATAAAATAAGAACAATTTTATGGGAAATAAATATATACTATATTATAAATATGAAAAGAAGAATACAATTGATTCCTTGATGTTGTAGAGTCCCTTCCAATGGTTCCTTGATTCCCACATACTTCTTCTCCAAGGATTCTGAGACTGTAGATCTGGCAGTTACTTATCATCTCAACTTGACAAAGTGAAGCTCAAAGCCAACATAGGCCCAAACACTCCATATGAACTAGCTATAGATAAATCTAAAACAAACTCTTGGCTAGACTAATAAATCATAATCTAACCCAAAAAAACTAACTTTCCCATGAGAACTCCCCTCCTTTTATAAGCTGAAAATGATAGGGTAAGGAGGTTAGGATGATCCCATGAGATCAGGGATGCAACTCAGATCCAAACCGATCGATGGCCACCTCACCCTTGAAGCTTCTATTCTAGAAGCATTGAGAAGGTTCTCTTTTTCTTTGTATGGGTGATCGTCACACCCTTAACACTGAGAAAAATATATGTTAGGGTCCTAACCCGCACATAGGTAGATCAATATATTCGGATGTAATAAAGGTCAATATTAATAAGGCCTTTCAATAAAATAGAATAAGGAAGATGTAAGAAGACCTAATAGAAGCTTCCACTTCTAGAAGGTTCTTCCTCTAGATGCTTCTCTTGATAGACATATTTAGTATAAATAAGGGTCGAGGGTATGAAAACCCTATCTTGGATATTATTGTAACAAAGCATTGCTCGATTGGAGGTTGCCCCCTCAAAGAGGCCTGTGAACATTGCTTTCTAAATCAAAGTGCTATTTTTGTTGTTGTTCTTATATCATTTCTGTGTTATTGTGGAGATTATGCTGGATATATTACTGTTATTCTTCCATTTCTAGCATTTTATTTATGTTCTACATATTTATTATATTTGGTATCTTGCAAGTGGTATCAGAGCACTTTCCTTGGCAGAAATTGTGGGAATTTTTTTTCCAGGGTAGAGACGTATTCTGACGCCTTTAAGCCACAAAGATCTGTGGTTATGCGCATAAAACCATGGTTGAGGGATTCATACACGCAAGAAATACAAGTGGTTCTTAATCGCACATCTATTGGCCACCCTTGTAACCCCTGTTGGTACCCCTTCGAGTGGTAGCGCATCAGAAAACACCTGTGTACGGATCAACCTAGATTTCCTGAGCCCTCTTTAGATAAACCTATCGGCCACCGGAATTCTATAGTGTCACCGAGAACAACACTCGAGAAGATACTCTCTAGTACTTGGGTAGTTAGGTAGTATGGCTAAGGGTACGGTCTATCCTCCTTAGTTAGTGCCCTGAGATATTGAGCCGAGTACTACTGTTGGACCCCGCACGTATATCAGAGAGCTATAGCATAGGGAAAACCCTTGTCTGCAGAACCCTTGAATACCTAACCCTTGGGGGATAGAAACTTAAACAAATTAAAATAGACCAGATCTATTTCCACGCAACTATGTTCGGGTTGCCAAGTAAATACACATTTCTTTCTGGTTAAGCATTTGGGGATTTCATCACCGTAGTATTCTTCAGATCGGAGTATAACTCTGCAGGTGTAAAAGAAAAAAAGAAAAGTCTAGAAATTGTTTCACCATTATTTGAGACCTATTCCATTGGATTCATCCCTCTGCCCTTATCACATTCATCCATATCATTTTCAACAAATTTTTTGACCCCGCCCGCCCCTTTTTAGTTCACCCATCCTCATGGCCCATACCCGTAGCCAAGATTTGGAAACTCACTTCAACACCTTGCAATCTGGTTTCCTCGAGACCCAAAAAGAAGTGAAACAACTCGGTGCTACTTTTGCCTCAATTGATTCATCCATCAATACAATCATAAATACAACCATCCAGTCCTCAATGGAGGAAGTCAAACAAGAACTGACCACCCATCTTGAATCTGTCTTTGCATCCCTCTGCACCAAACTAAAGATCCCCACATATGACCATTTCTCTGAAGCACCTCCAAAGACCGAAGGTGGATATTCCTCCCATTCCCATACCTTTCAGCACCATCACTTTCAATGTGACCTACGCCTTCTGCGGGTGGATGTGACCAAATTTGATGGCTCATACCCCACTAGTTGGGTAACCCAAATGGAACATTATTTCTCTTTATACGGCATCATAGATGACTTGGCCAAACTCCGGTATGGTGTTCTCCATCTAGATCAAGAATGTTGGCAATGGTGGCAATGGAGAAAAACTTCCCGTCAAGGGTATATTGCTTGGACCCAATTTGTGACTGAGCTTTATGAACGCTTTGACATGGACACAAACCATTTGGGTAGTTTGACAAAGTTGAAACAATCCGAAATAGTAGAAGACTTCATAGTTTCCTTTGAGTGCCTAGCTTTTTGAACAGAGGGCATGGGTGATGCTTTCTTTCGAGAGTGTTTTATCAGTGGCCTCAAGGAGGATATTTGGGCCCATGTCCTCATGGCTTGACCCTCGACTTAGGTGGAGGCTACTAAAAGAGCTAAAGAAGAACAACATGTTGTATCATCTCAAAACCGAAAACCCTCCTTTATCCCTCTCCCTAAACCCGTCACTCCCACTACTCCCTCTTCCCCATTAAAGATCCAAAAATTGACTAGGGATAAAATGGTTGAATGCCAACTCAAAGGCCTTTGTTATAATTGTGATGACAAATATTTCCCGGGCCACAAGTGTAAGGAACAAAATATTTTTATGGCCATCTCTGAGGATATTTCAGAAGAGGATGTTGAAACTCCCCTTATGTATGAATCACCTGAAATCACTGACATAACCCCTCCCTCAGACCCTCCCGAAGTAGAACCCATCATTTCCCTCAATTCTCTCACTAGTTTTTCCACTCCCCAAACCCTCAAGTTAATCAGTTACATCAAGCATCATAAGGTCATCATTCTGGTTGATAGTGGAAGCACCCATAATTTTATTCATCACCACATTGCCCAAGAAACTCATTGCTACATCCATGCTGTCAACAATTTCCAAATCATGATTACCAATGGTGGTTCCATGAAATGTGGAGGACGGTGTGAAAATGTGTGTCTCCAAATCGGTGACTACCACCTAAAATCCCATATGTTTGCTATCGACATGGGTGGTTGTGACATTGTGTTGGGTGCAGACTGGCTAAGAACTTTGGGTCCCATTCTCATGGATTTTTAGGCATTAACCATGCAATTCGACCAGGAATTCCACCAATATAAATTCCAAGGCATCATTGTTGGTTCACCTGAGGTCATTAGTTCCCATCACATGGAAAAGATGCTCAAAAAAGGTCATTCTGGTGTCATTACCCAACTCCATGCCATACAAGAAACAGAGACACCCCTGGTGCCGCATGACCTCCAAGATATCCTTTCTAAACATCAAATGGTGTTTTCCACTCCCCAAGGAATCCCCCCTTCCCATGGTGTTCATGATCATTCCATTCCCCTTGTACCCAGAAGCCTTCCTCCCAATATCCGTCCATATCGCCACCCCTTTTCACAAAAAAATGAAATTGAGAAAATGGTCCAGAAACTCCTTAATGCAGGCGTTATCTGCCCTAGTACGATCCCTTACTCTTCTCCTGTAGTCATGGTCCTGAAGAAAGAAGGTTCTTGGAGAATGTGTCCTGACTTCCGTGACCTCAACAAACTGACCATTAAAGACAAATTTCCCATTCCTGTCATTGATGACCTCCTGGATGAATTGAGTGGCGCCCAATTATTTACTAAACTTGATCTTCGATCAGGCTATCACCAGATACATATGAAAGAGGCATACATTCCCAAGATAGCCTTTCACACTCATGAGGGCCACTATGAGTTTTTGGTCATGCCCTTTGGCTTATGTAATTCCCCCTCCACCTTCCAAAGCCTCATGAATCATGTCTTCCGTCCCTTTCTCCATCATTTTGTCTTAGTTTTCTTTGATGATATCCTCATCTATAGAAAAACCTGGACATACCATATTACTCATGTGGATCAAGTTCTCCATCTCCTCTCCCAGCACCAACTTTTCCTGAAACAATCTAAATGTTCTTTTTGTGCCTCAAAAGTAGAATACTTGGCTCATCTGGTTGGCAAGGATGGCGTTAGTGTGGATCCAAAAAAGTTTGAAGCTATGTACAACTGGCCGCAACCAAAGACTATCAAAAGATTGCGTGGATTTCTGGGCTTAACAAGGTATTATTGCAAGTTTGTTAAGAACTATAGAAAGATTGCAGCACCTCTCACTGCTCTCCTCAAAAATAACTCTTTCACTTGGACTCCAATCGCTGCTCAAGATTTTCAAACCTTGAATATGGCCATGTGCACCACTCCAGTTCTGGCCCTTCCTAATTTCACAAAGACCTTTATGTTGGAATGTGATGCCTCAGGGAAAGGAATCGACATTGTCCTTATGCAAGAGGGTCGACCTTTGGCCTTCACCAACAAACAACTGTCTGAAAGAAATCTGGGCAAACCCATTTATGAAAAGGAAATGTTGGTTATTTTTCATGTCGTTGATCTGTAGTGCCCTTATCTCTTGGGGAAACGCTTCCAAATTAATACTGACCATTAAAGCCTCAAGTACTTTCTGGAGCAACACATTTCCTCCCAGGAGCAAAAAAAATGGGTGACTAAGCTCTTTGGTTATGATTAAGAGATCATTTACAAGAAGGGAAAAGACAATGTAGTGGTGGATGCACTGTCCTGAAAATATTAAGAAGAAGGATCCCTTTTTTCTCTTTCCTTCATTGTACCCCATTGGCTCCAAGCTATGTGCTAGGAATGGCTTCAAGATCCCAAAAGTTTTCATCTGATCCAACAATTTTAGACCAAGGCTCCGGCTCCCCCAGGGTACTCTTGGCTCTAGGATGAGCTTCGATACAAAGGCCATTTGTATTTAAGTAAACAATCAAAGCTTAAATCCATGGTATTTTCTGAGCTTCATGCTACACCCACAGCGGGGCACTCAGGGTTCACCAAAACATATGACAAGGTCAAATGTTCTTTTTTCTGGGATGGTATGAAATAGGACATCCGTAATTTTGTTACTGAATGTGAGGTGTGTCAATGCAACAAGGGAGAAACATTCAAATCTCCAGGCACACTACAACTGCTTCCGATTCCACCTGCTATTTGGAAGGATATCTCTATGGACTTTATTATCGGCTTACCCAAATCAGGGAATAAATCATTCATAATGGTGGTTGTGGATCGTCTTTCCAAGCATCCTCATTTCTGCGCTCTTCAACACCCATTTACTGCATCCACGGTGGCTCAACTTTTCATGGACCAGGTCTTCAAGCTTCATGGAATGCAGCACTCTATTGTTTCTAATCGTGACCCAACTTTTACAACCAATTTTTGGCAAGAATTGTTTAAGCTACAGGGCACCCAATTGCATCTCAACATAGCTTATCATCCCCAGACTGATGGTCAAATGAAAGTTGTCAACAAGTGTTTGGAAACATATCTGAGGTGTTTTTCCTCTGAAAAACAACATCAGTGGGCTCAATGTCTACCCCTAGCTGAATGGTGGCACAACACTTCCTACCATACATCTACTCGCATGACTCCTTTTGAAGCGGTATATGGATAGAAGCCACCTTCAGTTCTCTCATACTTACCGGGTACCTCGAAGGTCTAGGCGGTTGACCAAACACTTATAGTTCGAGAGGATATTCTTTGTACCCTTAAAGAGAACTTGGCCATGGCACAAAATCGCATGAAGCAACAAGCAGATCAAGGTCTCTTTGAACGTCAATTTGTAGAAGGGGATCAGGTGTTTCTGCGACTGCAACCATACAATCAAACTTCCCTCAAGGCCGAGCATTGTTAGAAGATAGCGCCCAAATTTTATGGTCCTTATACAGTTCTCAAGAAAGTGGGACAAGTCGCATATCAGTTAGTTCTGCCCAGTCAGTGGAAGCTACATCCATTTTTTCATGTTTCATGCTTAAAGAAGGTGATTGGAACTAGGTGCCAAATTCAAACCAACCTTCCCGAGTTAGCTGAAGAAGGATCCATTTGGCTACATCCAGAAGAAGTTTTGGACCAACGTGAATGTCGCCTACGTCAGAGAACCATCAAGGAAGTTCTAGTCTAGTGGAAATATACGACTCCAGCAGATGCCACTTGGGAACCAACTACCATTCTGCAGTAGTTTCCACATCTCAAGCCTTGAGGACAAGGCTATTTTTAAGGGGGTGGACATGTTAGGGTCCTAACCTGCACATAGGTAGATCAATATATTTGGATGTAATAAAGGTCAATATTAATAAGGCCTTTCAATAAAATAGAATAAGGCGAATGTAAGAAGACCTAATAGAAGCTTCCGCTTCTAGAAGGTTCTTCCTCTAGATGCTTCTCTTGATAGACATATTTAGTATAAATAAGGGTCGAGGGTATGAAAACCCTAGCTTGGAGATTATTGTAATAGAGCACTGCTCGATTGGAGGTTTCCCCCTCGAAGAGGCCCGTGAACATTTCTTTCTGAATCAAAGTGTTATTTTTGTTGTTGTTCTTATATCATTTATGTGTTATTGTGGAGATTATGCTGGATATATTACTGATATTCTGCCATTTTTAGCATTTTATTTATGTTCTGCATATTTATTATATTTGGTATCTTGCACTGTAACAATGTTGCAGGCCACTGTGGTGCAACCTACGTCGATCCTAGATCGTTGCACCCTTAACACTGAGCAAGGTGTGATCATCCTTCTTTACAAGGATTTTTTACAAAGGAAAATATAATTTAATCTCTTTGGGAAATTTCATCTTCATTCTTCTTCAGGGATTAAGGAAATTGATCCTTCTAAAGACAAAGGATAGGTGTACATCATTAACAATCATAAGGGTGAAGAAAATAATGTGTAACAATGGATTTGGGATTTGTCTTAATCTTTGGTGGAGAGGAATTAGCTCAATATAGTCTATAGCCATGGATATTTTCCACTATGACTCGAACCGTTGTGATCTATGTGAAACAAGAAACCCATGGAGGGGTTTGAGAATATGTAAGCACCAAACCATTGATAGTTAGGACATGTTATCAAAAAATATAGAACCTTTGTGCAAATCCTTTCACAAGTGATAAGAAAAGTGTAACATGGAAGTGTTACCACTGTCACCTTAGTAATCACTCCCCTCATTTTAGTGAAGGATGAAATCCAACACAAGGGAGGATTTCCTAGTAATCTCAAGGAATCCTATAGCAATATGGGATCAATTCTATGTCCCCCTATATTAGTTACTCAAATATACCACCACTAAATCAAAGTTTTTGAGGTGACTATAAGGTGGTTCAATCAAGCAATTTCTAGATTTTTGTGTAAGAAGTATCCAAGACAAATTGTGAATTTAACAAGTTACAATAGGCCAAGAGGGTACCCCAAACACTAAAAATAAGAGAAAAATCCATGTTTGTGAAAAATGTGTGTGAAAGATTTTGGGTATGTGTTATATTCTTTGCACGCTTAGCTTTAGTATTTTCTATGTTGTGTCGGGTGCAAAGGGGGGTTTGAGGGCAGCACCCCTGAGAAAATATTTTTTCCTCAGGAAATGTGTTGCATTTTTGCCTCAATTTCCGTGTCTATTGTTGGGCGATTTTTTGGCACATGGTTTTTGCCAATGGTTTTCTATTTTTGGTTAAGGAATTATGGTTGTTGACTAATCCAGGTCATTAGGTTAAGGTTTTGGACGTCGTTGGATCCTATATGTATATTTTATTGTAAAAAATGTATCACTATGAATGAATATAGAATATGTTGGTTTTCCCGATTTGGGTTTCCAGGGGAAAAATCACTGTGTAATGTGTGTATTTTCCATTGTATCTTTTATGTTCTTTTATTGAAAATTTGTTTGGAGTAAAACATGTAGAAGGTTAAAATATACATTTGGTATCAGAGCTTTGTTGGCTTCAGGGGGGCACCTTTGTGATCAAGGGTTTGGCTCAAGACTGTGATAAACCTTGTTATGGTAGGATATCTGTGGTATTGATTTTTTAGGTGAAAAGAAATGACGAGCAATTTGAATTTGAAGATTGAGAAGTTTAATGGGAAAAGTTTTGAGTTGTGGAAGATCAAGATGGAAGATCTGTTGGTGGAAAAATATCAGTGGATCGCAGTGGATCCAGGCATTGCACCTACAGGAACTTCAATAGATGACTGGAAAAAGTTGGATAAGAAGGTGAAGAGAACAATCTGACTGTGTCCCTAAGATTTAGTATTATTGAATGTGTCATAGGAAGCTACAACCAAATATTTATGGGATAAGTTGGGGAAGTTGTATAAGTCTAAGTCCCTAGTAAATAAACTATTCCTGAGAAATAAGTTGTATAACCCAAGGATGAGAGATGGAGAATCGGTGGTAGATCATTTGAACGCCTTCAATACTGTGGTAAGTGAGTTAGTATCTGCTGAGATTAAAATTTTGGATGAAGATAAGTGTATTAGTTTATTGTGCTCTTTACCAAACTTGTGGGATAGTCTAGTTGTGGCCATAGGTAGTAATATAATTTCCTTAAGTTTGATGAAGTGGTCTCATTCTTGTTGTCAGAGGAGATGAGACAAAACATGGAAGGATAGAGAACAGATGCATTATTTGCAAGAGGATGCTCCCAGGAAAGAAATAGATCTAAGTCCTCAAGTGGGAGATCTAAGTCTAAAGTAATATCTAAGTCTCCCAGAAAGTTTGTAAAGGTATGTTGGAGATGTGTAAAAGAATGGCACTACAAGCAGAAGTGTAGATCAAAAGTTGAGAAAAATAAGGGATCTGAAGAATATCCTTCTACAGAATAAAAGACCTCCAAGGAAGAAGGAAGGGCTGTGTACTTGGATTCTTCAAGAACACATGGAGATCATGAGGCATGGTTGGTTGACTTAGGTGCATCCTTTCATATGAATTCCCACAGGGAGTGGTTCTGTGAATATGAAATGTATGATGGAGGTAATTTTTTCCTAGGTGATGACTCGACAACTAGAATCATAGGTCGAGGAAAAGTCAAGTTGAGGCTCATAGCTTGAAGGATTAGAACACTACATGGTGTTTTTCACATCCCAGGATTGGCTATAAATTTGATTTCTGTAAGCAAAATGGACGATTTAGGGGTAAAAATAATATTTGAAGAGGAAATATCCAGGATGGTTCGGTTTGGAACTATGTATAAGTTGCAAGGAAGAAATATTAGTGATGGGTGTAATAGTTGCATTTTTCTTGATATTGGAGTTGAAGATGAAAGAAATCCTACGGTCTCTGGAGGAAAGGTTATGATGTGGCATCAAATACTAGGGCATATCGGAGAGAAGGGTCTTCAACTACTACATGGTAAAGGTATGGTTGAAGGTATGTCTAATTTCTCTCTAGATTTTGATTTATGTGAACATTATGTATATGGGAAGCAGAATTAAGAAATATTCACCTTTGGTGCAACGAGGGAGGAAGGAATTTTACAGCTAGTTCATAGTGATGTGTTGGGACCTGTGTTGGTTCCATCATTGGGAAAATATGTGTATTATGTTTCATTTATAGATGAATTCCCAAGGAATACTTGTATATATTTCCTCGAAAAGAAATCTGAAGTCTTAGACAGGTTTAAAAAGTTTAAGGCTCTTGTTGAGAATCAAATAGAGAAAATAATTAAGGTGTTGAGGATAGAGAATGGAGGGGAGTTATGCAAGAATGAATTTTAATAATTATGTAAGAAGTGTGGTATAGAAAGGAAAAATAATACTCCATATACACCTTAGTAGAATGGAGTTGTAGAAGGATGAACATGATGTTGATGGAAAAAGCAAGGTGCATGCTCAATGGTGTCGAGTTAGGGAAAATAATTCCAGGCAGAGGAAGTGGGTACTGCATGTTACCTGGTCAATAGATCACCCTCATCAATGTCGGATGACAAGACTCCACAAGAGGTATGGACTAGTAAGAAACCTTCTCTCACACATCTCAAGGTATTTGGTTGTGAGGCCTATGTTCACGTTCCAAAGGAAAACATGAGTAAGCTAGATAAGAAGGATGAAAAGTGTATATTTATTGGGTATAAAGATGGTCTCAAAGGCTATAAGCTTTGGAACCCATAAACTAAGAAGGTTTTGTATAGCCAAGATGTGGTATTTAGAGAAATAAACGATGTTGTTAAACATGAAGTCCTACCAAGTATTTTATAAGAACCAAAGAAAACGGAGTTTGACTTAAAGGATGATGAATCAGACTCTACAAAAGAACATGAATTAGAAGAAGAAGATCCTCATACTCCAGTATTGAGGATATCGGTTTGAGAAAGAAGGCTACAGGAAATGTATACTCCATCTGATTTCCATTCAAACTTTGATTTTTCTATTACTAATGATGATCCTAGAACTGTCAGGCAGGCAGTGGATTCAGAGGATGGAAAGCTTTGGAAAATGGCCATGGATGAATAAATGGAAACCTTGGATAAGAATGAGGCTTGGGATCTACTGGAGTTTCCGACTAGAAGAAATATCATTAGCAACAAATGGGTATTTAAAAAAAAGCTGAATGCAGAAGGAAAAGTGGAGAAATACAAATCTCGGTTAGTAGCAAAGGGTTATTCGCAGATTGAGGGAATTGATTTTGGTGAGATTTTTTCTCCCGTTGCCAAGTTAAATTCTATAAGATTTATGTTATCTATTGCTATTGCATTTTATTTTGAAGTAGAACAAATGGATGTGAAGACAACATTGCTACATGGGGATCTAGAAGAATAAATCTATATGAAGAAGCCAAAAGGCTTTGTTGTGAAGGGAAAAAGGGAGTTGGTATGCAAGCTGAAAAATTCCCTGTATGGTTTAAAAGAATCACCAAGAATGTGGTATCAAAAATTTGATACTTATATGCTGGGACTTGGCTTCACAAGAACCAAAGAGGATCACTGTGTGTATTTTAAATTAATTGGTGATCATTTTATTTTTTTGGTATTGTATGTGGATGACGTGTTGTTGATAGGAAACAACAAGGAGATTATCCAGGATGTGAAAACTCAGTTGTCCTCTAAATTTGACATGAAGGATCTCGGTACTTCAAATTTCATTTTAGGCATGAAATTAAAAGAGATCGAAAAGAGAGGAAACTCTGGTTAAATCAGAGAAAATATTGCAGAGGTTTAATATGCAGGAATGTAAACTAGTCAAGGTACCTATTTCTGTTGATGTAAATTTATCTGTGGATCAGTGTCCTAGGACAAAGGAAGAGGAGGATGACATGTCTCGTGTTCCATATGCAATTGCAGTTGGAAAATTTATGTATGCAATGGTCTGTATTAGACTGGATATTGCACATGCAATGGAATGTTTGAGCAGGTATATGTCAAAACCAGGGAAGGATAATTAGAAAGAAGTAAAAAGGGTTTCTAGGTATTTCTGTGGCACTGCTAGCTATGGATTGTGCTACCAAGGAAAACCATGATTGGACAAAGTGTTGGACATACATGGATTTGTGGATTCATATTGGGCTGGAGATATGGATTGTAAAAGATCTACAAGAGGGTATGTGTTTAACCTATTTGGAGGAGAAATCAGTTGGATGAGAAAAAGACAGGTTGTAGTGGCACTTTCAACTACAAAACTTGGACACATAGCAGCCACGCATTCAAGTAAGGAACCAATATGTTTACAAATATTGTGTTCAGGTATTGGGTTGGTACAAAAAGATGTAAGGACAAATTGTGACATTCATATTGCAATTTTTTTGGCAAAGAACACGGCTTATCATTCAAAGACAAAGCATATTGATATTCAATATCACTTTGTGAGAGACATGGTTGAAGAAAATAAAGTGTTGATGATGAAGGTGGACACTTTGAAGAATGTTGTAGATTCATTAACAAAATATGTGAGCATTAACAATATCAGTTCAATCTGTTGCAGATTCATTAACAATATCAGTTCTCTTGGTGTAGAGGATCCATGGGCATTGTTTCCCTGGATTGTTGACTATGTAACCCTGTAACCCCCTGTATGAAAAGAAAACAACAAGTGGGAGAATGTCAGGTATGAGTTAAATTCTTTGCACGACTAGATTTAGTGTTTTCTATGTTGCATCGAGTGTGTAGGGGGGTTTCAGGGGGGGTCAATACGCCCCCTGAGAAAAAATAAATTCCTCAGGAAACATGTCACATTTTTTCTTCATTTTTCATGTCGCCTCGATTTTCATGTTCATTGTTGAGTAGCTTATTGACACATGTTTTTTGTCGATGGTTTTCTATTTCTGGTTAAGGAATTAGGGTTGTTGACTAATCCAGGTCATTGGGTTAGGGTTTTGGATGTCATTGACTCCTATATCTATATTCTATTGTAAACAATGTATCAATACGAATGCATATAGAATATATTGGTTTTCCCGGTTTGGGTTTCCAGGGGAAAAATCTTTGTGTAATGTGTGTATTTTCCATTGTATCTTTTATGTTCTTTTATTGAAAATATGTTTGCAGTAAAATATTGTACAAGGTTAAAATCTACAAAAGATTACAATCTTCAACAATATATAAAGTTAAAACAATAGTAAGAAATGATCCCTTTAAACAAGTAAACATGCAATAAAATTAGGGATGAAAATGCAAGTTAAACTAGGGTTTTATGAACAATTATTTTTTGAAATACAAAGGGCACATAATAGACCTAACAATGTAATATATCAAACCCTATTGGGATTAAATTTCAATTAGCAATGAAATAATTGACAACAAGATATATTTTTCAGTATAAAATGTCAATTAAACCCTAGACATCTAGCCTAATTAGGGATGAAAATTGAAGAATAATTGCTAAAAACCCTGGTTGATTTTTTAGCTTCCGGAGTATTCCCACAAGATGCCAACATGTCAGACATGTGGGAATATCCATTGGAATCAGATCATCCTTGTCAGTGTTTCATGGAAACCTGCACAGGAGATCTAGCTAAAGCATACACAAACAAATCTTATCAAGAAAAGGAAGAGAGATACACAATGAAGAATGAGAATCAATGCATATTATGATCTTATCAATGAGTGAGTGATATTAAATCATATAGGAAATGAAATCCTATAATTAGGAATGCATGCATAATAGTGATGGTCTAAAATTAGAAAGTCTAAAATAGAACTAGTCAGTTAACTCCTACTGAAGTAGTGTTACTACCACTAAACTAGTGTGTCAAAAATAGAACGTGGACATCACTATGGAGTAAAAAATGAGTCTCGGCTACTAGGACATTTTAGGTACTCATGTACAATGAAAATAATGAACATTGAATAAAAACGAGGAAAGGGGGAAAACCACGTGGGAATAAACCCCCCCCTCAAAAGACGATGTATCAAAAGAAGAAAATAGCAGTTGCTAGGCAACTATGTTTTTCACTGCAAGATGATCTCGCAAGTCTAAAACTTATGCTCATTGAAAGTATTCATGAAGATGTAGAAATATTTATGGATCTGATTAATTCCTTTGGCAACCTGTTGGGCCTTGTACCTCTTGATCCTATGGACCCATCTGCACCTGAAAATATTCCTTTTTGGTGGAAGTGCAACTAGATTCCAAGTCTAGCTATGTAGGAGTGAGTCATACTCCTTATGCATGGCTGTTTTCCATAATGGATTTACCACAACCCTATTATAGTTTTGTGGATCAATAGATTGATCCATATAACAATGCATGGGCATCGTAGGATCTAAAGTTGAAAATACATGAGAAGGCTCCTCATGCTGAGATTGAGTCATCCTCGAATCCAATGGATTCCCTGAAAGGTTGCCTGCTTCCTAAAGTGTGGTTTGTTCCCTCTTGGGAATCTGTTGAGGCTTCAATGTTGGCTTCTTATCTGGCTATACTATCTGAGTGATCTGATAAACTGAGAGCAGATTCATAGAAATCTTTGGAACATGTAAAAAATTCTAAAGCTGCCATTGTGGATTTCCACTCTCCCTTCTCCTGCTACTTCTACTGGAGTATCATCCCCCATGAGAATAGGAGGTCTTGAGCATGGACTCAAAGAAGAGAAAACTTCATCTTTTGCTTCCATATGATGGCATGGACCATAATCTATAATCCATGAATCAGATGAGGAATTAATTGCAACCAGAGCATGATGATTACCTTTCTTAGGAGAAGGATCTTCTTCCTTCTGCTTCTTGACTCCCTCTGGAATGAAGTTTCCAAGGTTGTTATGTTGAAGTGTATGTTATCATGCACATGGATTATTCGTGATTTGGTTTATTAAATTAAGTGCACTTCTTTCCGTTCTTCTTCTTCTTGGAATCTGAAGAGTCTTTGGAACCTAAAGAATCATTAAAGGGTTTGGAATATCCCTCCTTCCCATTATGTCTGGATGACCTTTTTCCATCATGCATGGTGAATGCATGTGATTTGGGATCTTTCATGAGGCCCATCTATATGAGTTTTGTATTCTCTTGTGTAAGAGACTCAATGAACTGAGCCAACGTAGGCATTTTCCAATTTGTTCCAAAAAGACATCTGCCAGAATGGAAATTGGAGACATATACAATGTATTCAGGTCCTAGCTTGGATAATATTGTTAGATTTGCCAATACCACATTCACCTAAGCTCAAAATCAAATATTTAAATTTTGTAAATAAATCTTGTATATTATCAAAACTTTTAGGGTCTAAGGTATTCAAGTCTACCTCATGCATATGACCTCGCATCTCATCCTTCTTTCCAAAGAGTCCTTGCAGGGTGGTCCGAATCTCATTTGGAGTATTTCATGTAGCAACCCGAAACCATAAATCAACAGAGATTAACTCAAGAAGTAGTCATGTGGCCTCATCCTTATGGTTTTCCCATCTCATCTTCTCAATCGTTAATGTAGGTTCTGTTTCTGTCACCATCATCAAATTATACAATCTTTTCTTTATGAGTTGGAATTCTGCCTTGGGATTCCAATCAAAATAATTGTATGGTGTGAGGATTACCACCAAGTTTAACTGTATAATATTTTTTCTATCCATCTCTCCCACTGTATCTAAGAACCCCAAAAAATTTACTCTCAATCTGCAAGAAAAATTAATAAATCACAGCAGAAAATGACACTTTAAGTGAAAATTCGTATCAGTTTCAAGAGACGATCTTCCGACTTACTTTCTGAGCAAACTGTGGAGAATGTTGCCAAACAATTGAAAACCCACTTGCAGAATGGGTCAATTTACTTCTCAAGCGATCTCTTTCCTCAAAAACTTAATATTTGGGAGAAATCATTGTAGAAAGGTACAACCACGGATTCGTATCAGTTTCAGGAGGCTATCTTCTGGCTTACTTTCTAAGAAAACGGTGAGGAATCTCATCAAATGGTTGAAACCCCACTTGTATAATGGGTCAATTTACTTCCCACCAAAGTCGTTTCCTCAAAAACTTAATATTTTTGGAGCAATCACTGTAGAAAGGTACGACCACAGATTTGTATCAATTTCAGGAAGCTATCTTCCGGCTTACTTTTTGAGCAAATGGTGAGGAATCTTGCTAAACGGTTGAAAACCCACTTATAGAATGGGTCAATTTACTTCATGCATGAGTCGTTTCTTCAAAACCTTAATATTTTTGGAGAAATCACTATTGAAACGTACGATCACAGATTTAGCTCGCCAAAACTCTGATTTTCCTTATTCTTTGGATTGTCTGGATTGCTCCAAGCAGCATAGCTCTAATACCATGTTATTTTTTCATGGAAACTTGCATAGGAGATTTATCTAAATCATACATAAACAAATCTTATCAAGAAAATCAAAAGATATACACAATGAAGAATGAGAATCAATGCATATTATGATCTTATCAATGAGTGAGTGATCTTCACTCATATAGGCAATGACATCCTATAATTAGGAATGCATGAATAATAGTGGTCTAAGATTAGAAAGTCTAAAATAGAACTAGCCAGTTAACTCCCATTGAACTAGTGTTACTCCCACTGAAATAGTGTGCCGAAAATAGAAATTTCTCCAACAATCCTTTCATTTCAGTGCAATGAGCCTTGGAATGAGGCTAGGGCCTCATGGGAAAGTTGATGGGATTTGTGGGCTTGTGTTGGGTTTTCACACCCACAAAGAGGAATAAAATACTCTAATTAATTATTGAGTTTAGAAGGGTTTCCTAAACTCACTCATGAGACTGTTATATCAGGAACAGAGAGATTGTGACAAATCTGATGGTGACATTGTTTCATAATGGAGTTGGCATACATGAGTCTACACTTGTGTCAAGGAGCTTGGTGATTTCAGCAAGAGAATTTCTACAAGTATGGAAAATATGGCTTAGGGCTAAGGACTCTCTATTATATGTTTTGGACAAGGAAATCACACTGCATGTGTGGTGGAGAGAGGCAACCATAGAAGGGAAGAAGCTACATGGGTAGTGTGGACCACATGGAAGAGTTTGTACGGGGTTTCAGTACATGTACGTGGGTCTCAATGGGAACAGTCATGTATGAACATGGGTTTAAGTGGAGACATTCACGTATGCACAAGGGTTGTAGTGGAGATAGTCGCATAAATTTGTACGAGATCTTCTGGGAAGTTTGGAAGGTCTGTCCAGGCTCTTCTGGGAAGTTACGGATGATGTCAGCATGTCGTACAGGTGGTCTACAACAGATTTGTATGTTGGGATTTTTCCCAGGAATTTTGTTGATTTTTTGGTTGTAGAGAGGATTGTTTTTTTCCTTAGATTTGGTGATTCTTGTGACAATTGAGAGGGATATTTTTTCCCTCAAAATTTATAAGTTTGATAGATTTACATAAAAAAAAATTGTGTCTCATATGTGTTGATGATTCATTTATGATCTTGTTGTTTCCACTGCTATATTTCCAGTCAATAATTTCAGTGTAAAATTGTTCAATGATAACAAATAAGGGTTACTGTTAGATCACTAGGAAGCAATTTTCACATCTGAAATTAGTCACATAGAGTTGCACGTGAAAATTGACAACCCTAATCTAACCCTAAAACAATAAAAGAAAAGGTAGATTTTTATTTTAAGGATTGACTAATGGGAGTTAAGACTAATGCCTACTATTTTTAAGGGGGCTTCTATATTCAAACCATGGAATCTATTGAAAAAGGTGAACCATGGATCTTTGATAAACCCTAAGGTTGTCCACTACTAACCTTAGGGTACTATCCTATAATATGATAACTAGGGTTGTCCACTACTAACCCTAGAAAATCCTCATATGTATTTTAACAAGAATTAAATACAATATCAAGGGAAGGTTATCCACTAGAAAACTTCCAAGGGTTTGCAAGATAGGATATATTTAAGAAAAATAGAAAGGAAAAATGCACTTTCACCACTTGATAAGCACATTCACACATCATACATTCAATAAGAAAATCCACAAAGTTTTAAAAAGAACACTTACTAGGTAAATTGATGCTCATCCATGAAACCCTAACCATGAATCGTACATCAAACTTGAGAAATAATCCATAAATCATCCCTCTAAGAGGTCACATAAGTCATTCATCGATATCTAAAAGAGAAATATAGAAGTAGAAAATTAGTAATAATCTTCCACAAGCAACAATGATACAAATGAGGGATTGATTCCTCTATTTATATGAGGAAACCAAGCGCTTTACCCCTTGATGAGATAATATCCTATAATATCCTATAAAACATAACAAATCCATGATACAAGTTGGATAGGTCTAATTTCGACCCCCAAAAATTCCTCTAAAATGAAGATAGAATGCTAAAACATGAAATCGTCCCCCATAAATTCCACATGTGTGATTGTAGAGGGCTCGTAAAGGTGGCATCATTTTCAAAATAGGGTGTAAACTCTCCAAAGGTAATGTCTTCTCCCAAAAAGGTGCAATGCATCATCAAAAATTCATGTCTCCTCATCAAAAGGTGTCTCCTCATCAAAAGGTGTCACCTCAAATGTGCCAAGTTGGCTCAAGTAAACGTCTCGTCATCATCAAGTGCAACGTCCCATCATAAGTGTAATGTCCTCCATCAAAATCATGATGTCATTAGGGGAAAGCGCTCCATGACCTCTCCCAATGGGTGAACTATCATCATCAAGTGCCATATCATCAAGCCAAACCTCAACGTAATCAAGGGGATGCAACATCATCAAGGGGATTTGTGCTCTCTCCAAGTGACATGTCAAGCTCATATGTGCAACATCCTAGCTCCAAGGTGCAATGTGTGATGGAGTGTATCAATAATTATTCCAGGTCATCATATGGTCCAACATTCATCATCAAGGCTCCAACATCCATCATCAAGTCCAATTCCTTCCAAAGGGTGTGTAACAACATCCATGAAGTGTGGGAGAAGCATCACCAATGTCCTCCAAAGGACCATGTCTATGTATGCATCAAGTGTGGGCTCAAATAATCAAGTGAGACCAACCAACATGCATACAAGAGTCATTCATGTAACATAAAAAGTGATTCACATTTAATGTAAAATCCACATAAGTAGATCACATTAGGTATCTTCTTCAAACTTCACACTAGCTTATGAATTTATGCAATTTGCTAAGTTTAGGTATGGGAGGATCATCATAGAACCATATTAGGTGTTCCAGTACCCAGGTAGAGGAGTATTTCCAAATAAACCCATCAAGGTGTAAGTGTGAATCAATGGTATGATCTTGGATTTACTTCATGGTCATGGTGCCTTTAACATGCAAGGCTACGTATGATGGTCATCTCTATGAGAATCTTTGTAGAGGGAGTGCTTCGTGCATTGAGTTACCCTTTCCTCGTCATTGTTTCTTTCCACCCATATCTTTCCTTTTGATATTCATCGATTTTCTTTACAAGCCCCTTTTTAGGTTTATGCATTTCATTGCATCAAGGGTCAAAATAGTTCAATTAAGTGGTTTCTTTAGATATGCATTCATCACATTAGGACTTGGGGTGATGACCATATAGTGAGGGGGTAGAGGTCAAGCTTACTTGGATTTTGATTTATCATTCATATCCCTTTTATTTTTGTTTTTCATTTTGAATTTATAACATGCTCTTTCTATTATTTTACAACTACATCAACATCAGGCATCCAAGCCCCTTCTTCTCATAAGAAAATGAAGTACGGACCTTTTTGGGATACATGTAACAACCACTCCCAAAATTTAGGACAATGAAAGGAAAATACATGGAAAGTGTTAAGTATGGAAGAGCATGTGTATGTTACCCTTATCAAGGCCTCCTAATAGTACCCCTTTTCCCCAATAGTGACAACACTTGACTAGAATACATATTATGGCCACCAACATGAAACAAGGCAAAGAGCATAACTTCCAAGCATCGTGGTTCATTATTTGACTTCAACCCATGATCCTTAAACACTTTGTATGAAACAATGGCTAATCTACCTCTATGTGTTAGACCACCACAATCAGATAAGTATGTTGATCAAGTGAATGAGATAAGCAAATGATGAATAAGAGGCATTTGAAGGGTTGTTGTCTATGGAGAATGATGGTCATCATCTCTAGGACCATTGTAATGTGGATCATGAAGAATGATATCCTCTAGTTACCCCTAGGTGAGAAGGGGTAATAGGAGGCATTATCTTTATCAACCTGGAGGCAAAAAGGTTGGAAAGAAGATTAGGAATATAAAGACGCAGAGGAATCCTAGAAGACTAATATGTTTGTAATAATTACTCACAAGCAGCTCGAAGTCCATAGGAAAAAATTAATTGATTTCATAGGATATATGAAGAGTGGAAACAAGAGGTATGCAAGTTTGGAAGCCAATTTCTATTCCTTGTAGGAAAAAGTATCCAAGCTAGTAGTTGGGACATGATTTACTAAGAGGACTTCGAAATCCTCAACCCCCCTTCTCAATGCATCCATAGGCTCATTCAGATATGATGTTATTGGAAGGAAAGAGGAAGAGACAATGCAATAAGGTCAAGGCATAGGGGGTGATATGGACCAACTAGCCAACTCCCAGGTTGGTGCCAAGCCTAAAGCCCTCAATGGGCATGAGCTATTGTAATTGTGATTTTATTATGTTTTGCAAAACAGTTTTATTGTTGAACCAATTCACTAAGAAGCATACAAATAGTGTCTAGTTAAGACAACAAGGATAAAACAACTATTGAAAAAAAAATCAATTTTTTTAATTATAAAACTTAAACATGATTACTTTTTTTTACCTTGTATTGTATTGTTATCTTTGATTGTATTGTTATCTGATTCAACAATAATCAATTTTTAATACAAATTATAGCTATTCTTATTAAAAAAAAAAAAAGGTTAAACTATTAACTAAATAGTGTGGTTATGTTCAATAACTATTCTTATTAAAAAAAAAAGTTAAACTAGTAACTAAATATTGTGGTTATGTTATTATAGTTTGACACCTTTTATAGAAAAATATTGTAACTATGCGTAGGGTGGTGCTAGTATGAAAAATAAGTGCACTATTTGCAAGGCAATTCTACTAGTTGATAAATTTATAGTGGTATTAGGGGCGAGTATAAAAGCATTTAATGCATTAGACTTTCAACTATCTTTCTTAATCTCACAAGAAGTTAAATAGACAATAATATTTATATTATTATATTATATGTGGGTACACATTATATGTGGACAAGTAGCATTGTATTACATTACAAGTATCACATGTTATAATTTTAACATTATTTATTGATTCATATTTATACATATCATGTAACTTGTATCAATAAAATATATATTATGACATTTAATATCATATAGTTTTTCAATTCTATTTATTAGATAATCTTTATCCTCTTATTTATTTATATGATATTTCTCCTCTTCTTTTTATAAAAAGAAGATTTTAAATTTAATATTAAAGCAATTTATAGAGAACACATCCATATAGAACATTAAAAAAAATTGTTTATTAAGTCAATGGTTTGAAATCTATGCCTTTTGCTGAAATCAATGCCCGTGTAATCCTAAAAGAATTGCTTATTAAGTCAATGGTTTGAGATCTATGCCTTTTGCTGAAATCAATGCCCGTGTAATCCTAAAGAGCGTGCAATTTGACAAAAGAAACAATGATACAAGTTGAATGGTCTTATAAAATAAATTATTATATTTGTATTTATTTTTTTTCTATGACATGGAGTAATTAATCATCCACATTTTATTTAAATAATTATAAAAAAAAAATAGATTAATCATTTTTTTTAATGAAATTCTTTTTTTTTTAAATAATTAAATAAATTAAGATTTTTTTAAACATTGAACCATATTTTTATAATTATTAATTTTTAGCTTGCGTTTCTCATTCATTGTTTATATATTAAATTTTAGCATTGCTCTTTATAATCATAACTGTCTAGCATATTAACCAAAATATGAATCTTCTTATTTTCAATTGGATCAACATTCTCTCTTTAGGTGACATGAACATATATCAGTATTCTTCTTCGAAAGCAACCTTTTTCATCAACAAATTGTAGCTTCCATGTTATGATGCAACAACGATTCCTCGTTTAAAAATGTAGAGGAGATGAATACTTTGGCTTATGCTTCCAACTTTAGCATTCAACATCTTTCTCAATAAGATGTTTCCCTTGATTCCTTGGTTTTGTTGGTACAAAAGGTGAATGATAATCATGCTATGCAACTCAAAGAAGGGGTGCCATTATGAGTGATAAGGTCAACCCTTCCTCCTCAAATTATTTGTCAATAGAGTATTGTTATCTCTTTTTTGTAGTATGGTTTATCTTCAAAGTTAGATAACCATATTTCTTATTGAGTTCATTTTCTCTTATCGTTCTCACAAATTATTCTTGTTAGTTTGGAATTCAAAGAGCATCTTACGTAGGCAATGTAAGAAATGTATATAGTCACTTTATGTAATTAACAAACAACATCCACTTTTGTATTGAGGTTGTTTAACATCTTTACATTTCTCTATCCATTTTTTCCATTAAATACATGTTAGGACTCAGAAATGTCGCATTTTCATCCACCTTTCCCTACACTATTCCTTACATTTCATCGTCCCATTAACCTTCCATCATACCATTTTCATAAATACATTTGGGTTTCACATTATTATTTTCCACTTTATTCATTTTAGTATTATAAGTGAATTTGTGATTAAATATTAGAAATTAACTTGTTTTCACTAATATCTCAAATATATGTGAGCTTTGTAATGTGTAGGAATATGTGAAGGTTTAATTCAAAAGAATTCACATATATCTCCTCCACCATTTCAAGGAGATAATTATTCAAGCCTATTCTCAAGAAGAAGATCATGGAAGATTTGGTTGGCATATCTTATCTAAGATATGTGAGAGATGTGTGGAGTATTTGAAGGGATCATATCTTGTAATAATGGGCAAGTAGTTGAGAGTGGTTGAGAGAATAGTGGATCTATAATTATGACACTCTTATCTTATCTTCAAGACTTTTATATATATAAGAGAGTGCTCTCTCTTCATGAAGGGGGAGGCATGTAATTCATAATTTAGTCTTGTAATTAGNCTTGTAATTAGGAGAAGGGGATTCTTAGCTTTGATTATTTCATTGTTATTCTTTCATGCTTTGTCATTTGATTCTTGTAATATAATTTGAGATTGATTTATTGTGTGAGCTCACATATGTCAATTGTCGTTCAACTCTTCACACGTTGTATTGTTTTTCCCTTATGCAATTTCTTGCTTTCCTAGTTAGTGTTTCAATGCTTTCCTAGATTAATTTGATTTCAACAAATTAGATTATATTAGTTCTACTTCAGTCCAACACATATAGTGTGTGCACTTCGTAAGTCTATGAACCTGGATTGAAAAATTAAATGATTGGGAAAGTACTACAACGCAATTAATACATCAATGTTTTCACCCCACATTTTGGCGCCGCTGTCGGGGATAGCGCAAGGGGATTGACGTTTATTTTAAATTTTTCATGCAAGTATGATTAGTCATGATCCTAACTCTGAGGTGAAATATGGGTAAGGGCATGTAGGGAGTGTTCCAATTCCTGCAAGCGTAAGTGTAGATTTCAATTCCTGCAAGCATAAGTGTAGATTTCAATTCATGCAAGTGTGTCTGCATGTGTTGGTAAGGGGTCATAGTAGCTACTTGAGTGGAGACTCCTCATGTTCTCCCTACCAACGTATTCCTAAATCTGAGGTGAGACGTCAGTCTCATTTGGGACAGAGCATGTAGAGTGTGACTTTCAATTTCTACAATTTCAATTCTATCAATTTCAATTTTTGCAACTGTGAAGAGGTTTGCATGTGTTTCAGCAAGTGTGATTTTCAGTTTTTTTTTATTTGGGTGTTGTAAGAACCCCTTTTGCAATATGATTTAAATATGAGTGTCATCTTGGAACAACTCGCTCATATCCTTGCGAAAGATGGGATTTCTTCTTCTCGGGAAGAGGAGATATTGACAACAGCCCATAGCTTAAATACTCCTCCAGAAACAAACAAGGAAACAACATCTGAGGAACTTGAGGAGGAAAATGAGGAGCTGAAACATGATCTGAGCGAGGGAAACTATGCCTACGAAAGCTATATCAAACGATGGTTTCAAGCGACTACCAGGTTAGATTCTTTTAATTTTTCTTTTAATTTTTTTAATTTAGAGTTTCAGCAACAGATTTCACATGCTTATACATATTTCCGACCCTTAGTTGTGAAATTGAAAGATAATATATTCTTATTACTTTTACGTGCTTGGCTACATTGGTTGTTTGACTACACGTAACTAATATTTAATTTCCAATTAGCATAGAGTAGGTAGGATAATGAATAAAGCATTGATCAAAAAATAGGATGTCTAAATTGATTTCAGGAAGAATTTTGGTTGTTGACGATGAAAAACAAATTCCCTAATCTGTTTTTCATTTGCAATTTGTTCCATTTGCTCATTTTTTATTTTATTTTTTGTGGCTACAATTCTAAGGAATTCCACGAATCACATAGAGGAGAACTCTTAGTTTTTAGAAAAATAATAATAATTTTTTTTGTCTGTCCATCCTTGGATCTGCAAACAATAAAACAATAGTAGTGTTAGGATAAGATGAAACAAAACGAATAATAATAATAATAATAAAATATAATAAATGGTCTGCAAATTCATGAGTTTTTCCCCACTGAACTGTCGCAGCATGCTGAAACAATGCTAAACTGTGGTCGATTGAATTCCATTTAAACTGTACAAAAATTCGTTTCCTGCTGCAATAGTTTGTGGTTTGAAGTTGCCTGTTCATTTCTAGTTTGAGTTGCCTCCTGCAACACAAACAAACAAAATAATCCTGTCGTTAGTCTTCCCCCGCATCCACGTTAGCAAGAAAATGAATCCAATGGTTTACTGCTCCACCTTCTCATCTCCGATGAATCAACATTTGGGCTTGAATTTCGTTTGTATCTTTTCAATAATTGGGAAGCTAGCATTTTCTCTCCATGATTTTAGCATTTGATTCAGGCTTCATATCGATAATTGGACTACGTCGTTGATGGAGAAATATGGGCCAAAATATTAACGATGTCATTATTTCTCGCTGCCTTTACTTAAATATTGATTAAAGTCAAAACAAATCACGGTGATATTATTCTACAACAACATGCTACAACATTTTTTCCTGAGTAGATTCCTCGAATATCACCACCAGTAATTGGCATGTAATCATTCTAGCACTATTCAGTTGCTTCATAAAATGTCCATTCCAACAGTGCAACAAACATTACAACAAACAGTGCAATAAAATCGATTAAGAGCTAAAAAATGTCACATGATGCTAGAATAAAATGTCTGAGCTGTATCAGTTGAACATCTCCCGCCCAATATAGCCAATGATATGTATCTTCACTGTCCACCCTGGCTTATTGGTCGATTAGGAAGGCTGATTCAAAATGTTTTCCATAAATAAGTCTAATGGCCGATCTCTCTGTGATTTGGCTAATCGAATCAATTTTAAAAATGGAACCATTGTTCTACCTAACTATTTTATCCAAACGGTGGGCCGATTCTTCTACCAAAATTTATAGAAAATTGTTTGAGAACTGCCATCTCATCCAGCTATCATAAATCATGGTCTCCTCTCTACACTTACCAATATTCTTAGATTTGAGTCACTCAATCAAGATGTAACATCCCGCTCTGGCGCACTGAGACCACTTATTATTTGAGGACACTTGCTCGCAAGTGATCTGGACCCTTTTGATGTTAGACCTTTTGTATATGATTATGATGTGATTGACAGATGATATGATGTGTTACTATTCATG
>ML791126.1:0-48142 GCA_009831015.1 Picea engelmannii
CAATTTCAACTATTTGATTAGTACTTTAGCAATTGAATATTGTAATTTCAACAATCAAGGACCACAATTTGAAAATTATGGAAATTGCATATTTTTATGATAAATTGCAATTTTAGCATACAAAAATTGAAATTTCAACAATTTATTGATTACAATTTTAATAATTGCATATTGTAATTTAAGAAACTTTTTATTCAAATTGCAACTATGTCTAGAAATTGCAAAGAAGCATAAACTAGTTCTGTGATTAGAAAATGCAAGTTTAGCTATCAGAAATTGTCATTTTAGCAATCATAAATTTCAATTTTTACAACTACAAAATCACAATAAAACAATAAAACAATTGAGGAGAAATTCAATTTTTTTTAATGAAAACTGCAATTTTAACAATTGATTGATTGCAATTTCAACCATTTCAACAATTGGTTGATTTCTAGTGTATCAATCTACTGCAATTTCAACAATTGAGGATCATGGAAATTACATATTTTTATGATAAATTGCAATTGGAGCATCCAAGAATTACAATTTTGATCATTGATTGATTGCAAAATCGATAATCACATATTACAGTTTAAGGAACATAATGGAAATTACATATTTTTATGATAAGTTGCAATTTCAGCGCCCAAAAAATATAATTTTGACAATTGATTGATTGTAATTTCAACCATTTAAACAATTGGTTAATTTCTAGTTTAGCAATCAATACCGTAATTTCACAATTTTGACAATGAAGAAATTACATATTTTATGATAAATTGAAATTTTAGTGTCCAGGAACTACAATTTTGACAATTTATTGATTGCAATTTCGATAATTGCATATTGCAATTTAAGGAACTTTCTATCGGTCATAGTTCTCGTGTGGCATATTCAAGTTGCATATCTTTCCACTAGATCAATACTTCTTTGATTATGTGTTGGTGCAAGTGATGCTCTCTAGTATCTAATACGACTTCTAGTTGGAGCCAAATGGAACCTTATTCATCAATTTTTCATAGGTCAATCTGCACTTTGCAATTTTATCCCACAACTTTCTTCAAACAAGACACATGAAAGACTGAATGAATCTTGGATTGGGTTGGGAGAGACAACTTGTAGGTGACCTAACCAATGCATTGTATGATCTGATAGGGACCATCAAACTTAGGAGCTATCTTCTGGGAAACTTTATCTTTGAATGATGTTTATTTATAAGGATATAGGCAGAGAAACACTTGATCCCCTTCGGTAAAAGAATATTCAAATCTATGTTGATCAACTTGTTGTTTCATTTGATTTTGCACCATAACCAAGTTTTCCTTAAGGATATGGATAATGGCTTCTCTGATGTGAAGTGTTCTATCTACTGCATGAACCTTGGAGGTGCCTAGTACATAGGATGCCACTGACAGGGTTTTGTTTTCCATAAAAAGATTCATATAATGTCATTTTGGTAGCTCCATGATAAGTGGCATTGTACCATCGACAAGTAGAATCCATTGATCCCATTAGTGTGGGATTTTGGAAGCAAATCATCTCAAATAGGTTTCAAATAAATTGATGACCACTTCTATTTGATTGATGGGTGTTCTATATGCACTAAAAATAGACTAAAAACCCTCAATTAAATTGTCAACCCAGGGTAAGTAAACTTAGATTTGTAGCAAAATATATGCCAAGATAGAAGGGTTGGTAGTAGTATAGTCTAACTAAGGAAGTGGCTATCTAAGGGATAATCTATTCAAGAAAAGCTATCTAATGAGAAAACCCTACTAAGCAACTTGAAACTATGTAACCTAAGTACTTTTGGACCAAGGATCGATGGATAGTTCTAGAAAACAAATGAAAACCCTACTTAAAGCAAACTAGTTCATAACAATAAGAAAAAGCAACTATTAAGCATAACAATAAGAAAATAGCAAAAGCAACTAGTGAGCATGACAATAAGCAAATAGAAAAAGCAACTAGTAAGCATGACAATAAGCAAATAGCAAAAGCAAACTACTTTCACTAGCCCACCTAAATTCAATGAGCAACAACCCTATAAAAGAAAGTAAATAAACAAGCAACTATACTATCAAAGCAAGAATAAACAAGTAAGCATTTTAACCTATTAAATCAAGTAAACAACTGACTACCCTCAAATAACTTCTACTGCAAGTAATCTAATTAAAACTGCTCATTGAACAACTAATTAAGCTAAGAGGCAAGTGAACTCTATTCTTAATTCAAACTTCAAAACTATTTCTAATTCATAAAAGGAAATCTATTTAATTGCAAGAAAGAAGAACTAATAACTAATCTTTAATCTATGATAAGTAAAACTACTCTTTAATCTATCAAAACGAAAGACTATCTACCCTACAACAGTAATAAAACTATCTTCTGATCTATGAAAGCAAGAAACTATCTTTTAACCTATGAAAACTCAAATATAGTGTTGGTGGTTGTGTGAATGTCTTCGATGTCTTATAATATCTCGATGGCACTTGACACAAAATATAATTCAAGTGTTATAAGCTCAATATTGATCTCAATAGCAAAGTGAAAGGTATGGATTAAACAATCCAATGAGAATTTATCCATTACGGAAACAATCGTCAATTACCCTGCATATTCATGGAATTATTAACCATCAACAATATAATGAGATTATAATGGTACTCTATGCTATGTAAGAAAAATTCATAATTAAATTCAATCATTAACTAAGAATTGTAATTGCAATCTAATTCTAGGAAAGAAAGTGCATAAAATGAAACTATGATATATCTATTTTAATAATTCAAAATGCAAGAAAGAAAGTGCTTAAGAACAGGAATTAAAACATGACATATAAAAGGTAAGCTAACGAATACATTAACCAACAACTAGTTAAACAAGATCTACATAAAAATGGAATAAGCAATCTATAATTAAAAACTGAAACTAACCCTGTCCATCCATCAAATCCTTGGTAAAGAAAACATGAAATAAAACTCTGTTCTATTCTATTTCAAACTCTATTTTAAACTTGATTCTAAAAGCATGAATAAAACACAATCTAACTTTTAATTGCACACGGGGTTAGTGTATGAATTTGCAAATTCGTTCCTAACTACAAAATCAATGCATATTAACACAAGCCTTCATACTAACCTGCAAAAGAGAATTAAAATAATTAAACTACAACAACAAATTAAATAACAAAGGAAAAATAACAATGCATGCACAGGAAATAAACAAGAGGCATCTAAGCTATAAAATGCATAAATAACCTAAAGAACAGTTACCAGACTGCTAGTGCCCCCCCCAGAAATTCGTGGTCACCTCCTAAAAGCACACCACGAACTCAGCAATTTGATTTCACCATAAAACTCAAAAACACTGTTTCTATATAATCTGGCAGCGAAAAATAGCAAAACAGAGTAAAATCGTGTTTTTCCTATCACACTGGTTCTTCTACTTCCTGGACAATTATCTGACCACCATAGTGGTATTTATAATGTTTATAGACTAAGTGGTCGACCACAGGAGGGTCGAACCACTTCTAAATTCGGCAATGTACATTAAATAATGCCCTAACTGTTGAAACGGAGTGGGCCAATAATCGCCATGTTTAACAACCAAAACTGAGTTGTCGGGAGTTCAATAGTTGGAGGGGGCAAGCACGAGCAAAACCCATGTTCCTGATTCTCCCACCACTGGCCGCCAATAACATAACCACAAAATCGCCCATCGTTTTTGTGCAAGATGCAGTGCTGAACGAAGTGTCGAATCAGGTACCGAACTGAGTACCGGAAGGAGTACCGGACTAAGCGTCGAAAACAGAAACGTGATGCATTTTTTCCCTGTAACACCAAAAAATGTGAATCAAATCCTTGGGAGCATAAAAACTTGATGAATTATACTCAATATCAACATTAAACAAGAATTATATGTACCTGGTGTAGATCATACCATTTTAGCATAAAATTCTTCAAAAATCTCCTTCAAAACATGAAAAACACATATGTACATTCAACAAAAGTGTCTAATAATTGTCATAAAATTGATCATATATCGGGCCCAAAATTACCCCCACACTTACGATTTTGCAAGTCCCACTGCAAAAAAAAAGAAATTACCCCTCGTGACTAGGCTTGCTGAGGAGGATCAGCTTTGGAAGCCTCTCCTTCTTGTCGTGAAGACTTTGCCTTGTGCCTCTTGTGTTCCTTCAGCTGTGCTCTGAGGTTGCGGTTGGATTTGGTCATCTCATCAACCAACCGTTGAAGGGAGTTAACCTTTGCTTGGAGGACTGCACTATCATGATGAATTTGTGTGTCTATTGTCTTCCTTTCTTCCAACTGTTGGAGAAGATGATGGTTTTCTTTCTGTAGCTTCTCAATGGCTCGGGAAGAATCAATTCCCTCTACTTTCCTAGGGTTGTCTAGCTTTCTCTCTTTGATTCCCCTGGCTTTGGCTCCTCCCATTCCCTTGGATGGTAGGCTATACCTCAGATGGCTATACCTTACGCCTGGATGGCTTGCTTTACCTTCCCAAGTGAGGTAAGTTAGTGGCTCGTTCCTGATGGTGAACTGCTTACTTACACATTCCTAGAACGTTGCCTTACACGTTATCTGTAATCTCTGAGGAAGGCTTAGATCCTTTGAGGGATGTGGACAATCTATCAGTTTTAGGATCTAGAGTAGGCATGGGTGAAGTAGGAGTGATGGGGGAATTGGCAAGGAGAGGTAGGTTCTAATTTTTTCTTTCTTAGTGGCTCTAATCCATCCGCAGAAACTTCCCTAAGTCTCTTGTGAGGGCTCTCAAGATCGGAGGACACTTGGATAGGATCCGAAGTAGGCATGGGTTTTGCATAAGGTTTTGTTCTTGTGCTTTGGGTACTCTTTCAAAAGGGTCCTTTACCAAAATCGATTAGCTCCCCTCATATTTGTGGGAACGATGGGAAAGTCTTGTTGTATTACTTCTTGGAGCTTTTTAGCTGTCGGATCAAGAGAGATTGAAGGCATTGGGGGGTTAACAATAGGATTATTTTGGCCCTTGCTCTTGGTCTTTTTACCCGATGAAGAAGTAGGGATGTCAACAAGATTTTTGTATTGTTCCAACAAAGAGAGCATTTGTACAAGGGGGTTTGGAGTTCTTGGAGAGCGAGGCTTGGATGGAGAGATAGTTCTTAGGCTAAGTGGATTTTTGTTGGTCTTAATTGTCAAGTGAGGGTTTGCAAATTGGTAGATAAAGGCATCCCAAGTTTTCCCATGTTTCTCTAGTTCGGCTAGAACAAGGAGTTTGATGAAGCCATGGTGAAAGAGACTATTGTGGGGGTTAGTCACATTCTTCCTCACTTGAGAGGACATCTTCTCCAAGATGTTTTGAAAATAGAAGGGGAAGTTCAAAGGTTTGTTGAACAGAAAATGAGCCAGCAATCTGAAATGACAATCTTCGAAAGTGGAGTATCTAACTTAGCATGTAATACAAATTGTGATGATGATGAGAGGGTTGATCAATTCCACCTTTATCCACTCCCTAGAATATCCTTTTTCTCCTGAACTGTTCTCGAATTCAGTCTTAAAAATCCTGTTATAACTTGAGCACGACAGTTGGTGGTTTTTGAACCATCTATCTCCCATTCTTGGGAGCTTCATAGTTGCAACAATGGACTCTTCTGAGACTTCAAAGGAAAGAGACCCCACGTGTGTTGTCTTCCCATCAAAACCGAGGGAAAATTGCATGGAGAGGTCGTCATCGTGGCCCTGCAAGTTAGACAAAAATGGCCCCCAGCCTGCATGCAAAAACACCTCTTTGCATTGTGCAAATTTGGGAATGGAAAAAAGATCCGCATAGGAAGAGGGTTCGTACCTCCTAGGCATTGTGGCAGAGACAAAATTCACCAGGAAAGGGCGTGAACGGGCCAAGAGATGGCACAAATTGGGCACGGGCCGAGCGTAATTCAAAAAAGGGAAGAAATGGCAGAGGTTGGGCGATATTCCTTAATGAAAGGCAGAGAAAATGACAAGGGCGAATTGAGATAATGGTTGCCCAGCCCGATTTTGAATGCACCTATAGTGGATTAGGTTGCACACATGTGCGCACGAGATGCCATGGGTGGGAAATTTCGAATTCGGAGGCTTGTTTTTGGGGGCAATGTAATGATGCATAGTTAGATCAATGTACAAGTCTTTTGACTTGGACATTTTATCATGAACATATAAAGCATCCTCAATCAATTGCCTGCAACCAATTCAATTGAATGTAATTGAGTTCTGGTTACCTGGAATCTAGGACAATTACTGGTGTGTAATTCATATGGTACTTCGTTTGACACCTCATACGACATTTTATATGGCACCTCATACGCTACTTCATATGGTACCTCTGTGTTAAGTACATTTTCACTTCTTATAATGGATAGCCTACAAATTTGAAGTGTTTTTTACAATCACAGTGGTAAATAAGCAGAGGCAGAATGTTCCCATGTTGTTGATTTTTCCATCATGCTCACTCAATCCTCTTGCATATGACATATAATGTCAAACCTACAATGAAAAGGTTATAGCAAGTATAAAACATGTGTTGTCAATCCTACAATGCACAGCTTGTAATGAAAGATAAACCGATAAAGAGTGGTTTGTTAAGTATATGTTCAGTAATTTATAGCACACAGAAGTTTAACACTTTAAAAATAAAAATGACTATCAATGTAGTAACCTGTATCATGGAAATAATACAAAAATTCTTACAAAGCTTTATTTCTCTAGGCAATGATCATTTGTCAGATCATGAACCCCTCCCCCACACCTAAGTATTGTGACACCTCACAATCAAAAGTATAGGAAACCAGTCAGTATCCCCCAATAGCCGAATATTTATATTATGTCAAGTGTAAAGATAAAATTTCACAGATTGGTCTGACAAGACGGTTAGAAGATGGCCCCACCTATTGGATAAGAGATCATATATATAGATAAGAAGAGGTAGGCAAGAGAGTTTCAAGATAGTCTTAGAGTTATTTCCCAATGGTAAGTTTATGGAGTTCATTAACCGTAGCTTAACCACACATACTTCATGTCATCTTTGTCTGCAAGTAATGTCGCACATCAGGACAAGTTTAAATGTATTATTTATTTTTGTCATATTACCATCCTCGCTAGGTAGAATGCCCCGCTGAAAACAAGCATGTTCAGTACTCCGGCGGGTTTACCTAGTCATACCACATGTCGGTACCCGCTACCAGCAGACCTGTTCAGTATCCCGGCGTGTTAGCCTCTTACACCCTCAGAGACTAGCCCTCCATCTTTTAAGATTTTAGTATAAGATTTCTTTATGCAATAGGATGGGGGAACAACGATGAAAACAAATTTTTATTACTTTTTTCAATTGGGATGGTATTTATGTTAGAGGATGAATTTTTGTTATATTACTTAGTGATTGTCCCGATGTAAGGGGTACTTAAGCGGACGTGGCCTATCTAAAGATATGATATAATCAAGTTATTTAGTGTGTAGTGGATGGTACCATTGAGAAAGAACAAAAAGGTATCTCTAGGCTCAACTCACTTTCTTCTTTGTAGTTATTGTGATGTTTCCATGACTAACCGCTAATTAGACCTCCTTGTTACTCTTTGATAAAGACACTTGACTCACTTACTTAGGTTTCTTGGAAAAATTGTATGAGAGACCTCTAGGCTTGATAGTTATGGTATCACTTCCTTATACAGTGGTGAAGAGTTTCAAGAGCAACTTCTTTAGAATGCCTAAAAATGAGAATTCTTGCAAAAATATGGCTAATTACAATAAGTCAATATTCATTTAATGCTTTAGCAGACACAAAATTCAAGTGTAACAATTTTTGAAGAAAGATCCTTGAAACTGTGTACTCCTGGTGAAATAAATACTTACAGAAACCTCTAGAATTTCCTTATTAACAAAATTCAAAAACTATTTACATATATACAATAGGAAATTCAGAAAAATTTTCAAGAACAAGGGGGACTTCCCCATCTGCTAAGGCCAATGCCTTGTCAGTTGACATGACTTGTAGAAAATCCTCTCTGGAAATGGGCTTGTGATAAAATTTAAGTCATTGTCCATTTACCACAAAAGAGACTTGTCCATCGTCAATTGTTTTAATTTTTACAGCTCCATTGTCATATACAGTGTCTACCTCGTAAGGGCCCAACCACTGGGTGGTAAGTTTGCCTTTGAAGGTTTTGAATCGGGAATCAAACAACAGAGCCCAATCACCAGGTTGGAAGTGTTTCTTCTTAATAAACTTGTCATGCCACTTGCTCCTCTGGTTTTGGACTAATATTGTCTGTTGGATGGCATCTTGTCTGATTTCATCCAACTCATTCAATTGTAGGGCTCATTGATTCTGAGCCTCATCCAGGTTCAATCCTAATTCTGCGGTGATACGGAAGGTCCTTACTTGGAATTCTATTGGTAAAAGTACTTGTTTCCCGTACACTATCTCATAAGGGGTATGACCAGTGGTATTTCTCCAGGTGGTCTGGTATGCCCACAAAGCCTCTAGGATCCTATCAGCCCAATCTCGATGATGTAATTGAACAGTCTTGGTCAATATGGCTTCCCGAACTTTGTTTGTGGATTCTACCTAACCATTGGCTTGTGGGTGGTATGGAGAAGATTTACAATGTTTAATCCCATATTTCTCTGTTAGCTCTTTCATCATCTTGGAAGTGAATTGAGTGCTTTGGTCAGTAACAATTTCACGAGGGACACCGAAGTGGGTAAATATGTCTTCATAGATAAATTCGACAACAGACTTATCTGTAGCCCTGAATAGGGATTTTTCCTCTACCCATTTGGTGACATATTCCGTACAGACCAAAATATAGTTCTTCCTATGGGACATGGGTGAAATTGGTCCTACAAAGTCGAGGGCCCATTTTTCGAAGGGTTCTATCATAACTTGGGAACACAAATTCATTTTGTCAGCTGACATAGGTCTTCCTATCCTTTGGAAACTATCACAACTTCTCACATACTTGGCAGCATCTTTGAAAATGCTAGGCCAATAGTAACCCGAATGTAACACCTTATATGTTGTACATTTGTCAGAAAAATGGTCACCACATGGTCCATCATGACAACTTCATAGTATTTCAGGTACCTCGTCCTCTCGGACACATCTACGAATAATCAAATCAGGACTTGTGTGAAAAATACCATGACCAACCCAAGAGTAATTAGCACTATGTGTAATAATTTTCCGCTTTTCATGAGGTGACAAATGAGACGGTAACTTCCTAGTGGCAAGTTAGTTTTCCATATCCGCAAACCATGGGGTATTGACAGAAAGGGAAAAAAGGTGCTCATCTGGGAAAATATCATCTACAGGGATATCATCATCCTCATTTTTTAATCGTGAATGAAAATCAACTACTACATTATCCTTTCTAGGTCGGTCAAGCACAGTGATATTAAATTCTTGCAATAACAGGAGCCACCTAGTCACTCAGCCATTAGTTATGGGTTTATTCATGAGGAATCTAATGGCAGAATGATCGGTATGTACAAATACTTCATAGCCTGTAAAGTAATGACGAAATTTGTTAATAGCATGAACAAATGCCAATAATTCTTTCTCAGTGACTGTGTAGTTTAACTCGACAGGGGATAAGTTCTTGCTCACAAATCAAATGGCATAGGACTGTTGGTCCTCTTTCTTCCCTAATACCCCTCCTATTGTGGTGTCATAGGCATCAGTGGATATATGAAATGGGAGAGTCAAATTGGGCCCTCTAAGAACCGGTTCCATAGATAGCTTAGATTTTAGGGTTTCAAAGGCAGTTTGACACTGCTCAATCCAAACAAAATCAACATATTTTATTAATAATCCAAACATAGGTGCAACAATATTTGTAAAATTTTCAATAAACCATCGATAATATCCGGCATGTCCAAGAAATGTTGTCACCTCTTTCTAAGTCTTGGGAGGTGGAATTCTGATGATGACCTCAATCTTTGCAGGATCGAATTTTATCCCTTCAGACGAAACATTATGTCCTAGAACCACTCCTTCAGTTAACAACATTTTGCATTTTTCATGACTTAGAGATAGGTTCATTTCCTGGCATCTGATGAGGACTTTTTCTAAGTTGTCTAAGGATTCCTAGTAAGTGTTACCACATACTATGAAGTCATCCATGTAGACCTCCACACAATCATGAATAAGATCGACAAATATCCCTAATATTGCTTGTTGAAATGTGGCAGGAGCACTACACAATCCAAATGGTAAGACCCTATAGGCATAGGTGCCCCAAGGACAAGTAAAGGTAGTCTTTTCCTGGTCCTCAGGTTCTATAAGAATCTAATTGTACCCATTGTACCCATCGAGAAAGGAAAAATACTTCTTTCCAGACAAGGTATCTAGAACTTGGTCAATGAAAGGGAGAGGAAAGTAATCTTTCAAAGTGTCTTTGTTGAGTTCTCGGAAATCAACACAAATTCTCAATTTCCCGGCCACTTTCTTTGCAACCACTACAAGCAGAGATACCCACTTAGTGTCAGAGATGGGATAGATAAATCCTACATTTAACAACTTTTGGATCTCCTCCTTGACTATATCTTTAAGTGTTGGTTTCATCCTTCTCTTGGGTTGCCTAATAGGTGTTACTCCCCCCTGGGTATATATGTGATGGATGCAAGTGTCAGGGTGTATACCCTTCATGTTAGTGTATTCCCAAGAAAATGCTCCTAATTGTTATTTAAGGATACTTACTAATTGTTTATGTTGGTCTATATCTAGCCCAAAGTTTATATGTAAAAATTTCCCTGGACTAATCTCGTAGGGCATAGTATAAGACATGGCAGACTCATCTATATCGAAGATAAAAGATGTTGAAGACAAAATGGATGGGTCCAATTGTTCTTGAAATTCTTCCCCAAACTTGTATTCAAATTGGGGAAAATTCTGTGGAAAATCCACACATGTGATAACAGAAATAAATTGGTTTAGCACATTTTTTGTTGTGTTCTCCTGAAGTGCCCATGCATGGTCACTTGGAAATACAGGTTCTTCCCAATCCTTGTTCTCGTATGGACATTCAAGCCACCATATATTCTCGATAATAGGTTGAGCTAGAGGGTAAATGGTGAGCTTCTGAATAGAGAGACCATTTGAGATGGTCATTTCCCCTTCTCTACAGCCAATAAATGCATTGGTTGTGGCTAGCCAAGGTCTTCCCAAAATGACGGGATGGCCTTTGGCAGGATCCTTTGAGTGAATGACAAGAAAATATATGGGGTACTCCCATGAGGTTCAAGTAACCATGACATCATCTAAAATTCCTTCAGGTATAACCCTAGTCTTATCTGCTAATTCCAAAATGGTTGGGGTAGGCCAAAAAAGAGGTTGTAACTGTAATTTTTCCAAGGTAGTAGCGGTCATAACATTGATGGCTTCCCCTAGGTCTATGAGAGTGTTTCCAATGGAGACCTCATTAATGGTTATGGTCACTATGGGGTTTCCTGAGTTCCCATATTTTGCTAGTTTTGGTTGCTCTTATATATATTTGAAAAGTCCTCCTATCAAGTGTACTATATGGGGGGTATCTTTTCTTCCTACCTGGCTTCTTGATACACAATTATTTGACTACCTTATTGAAGCAGGGGAATATTGACACAAATATTTTTCAATTCATTCAAAATGTCAAATTTCGGTCGGGTGGTAGGTTTCTCGATTACCAATCAGTCTGGATAAGGAGGGACCTTCGTAATTTGTGAAGGTTCATTTTGGGGAAGTTTGGGTTCTTGATTCTTCGGGATAATAACATCTTCCCGCCTAGTGTCATATGTGGGTTGTTTGGTGGTTTATTCTTCTTCTTCTTCTTGGATGACTACTGAAGGTCTCTACCTCTCCAAAACTTTTCCCAATCTTAGTTGAATTTCCTGTAATGGAACAAGAGTGATAACATATGCCCGGAAGGCTTGCATCTCAACATTGTGAAGAGGTTGAGAGGGCTTATTATTGGGATTCGCCACTGGTTATGCCGGTAATAGTGTTGGTCTTGAGGAGCTTGCATTTTGATATTGTAGCAGTTTTTGTTGTAGAATAGGAGGTAAAGGTGGTGGAACAAAACCTGGTAGAAGTTGTGGAGTGTTCGGTGGGAACTGAGGGTAATGATGGTTGGACATAGGGATAGGTGGATCTTGAGGGTTTCCTTGGTTATTTCCTCATCTCCATCCTTGAAAGAAAGGATGTTGGTACTAAGTAGACCAGTTTTTCCAACCTGGTGGGTTCCACTATTTTTGTTGTTGATAATAGGGTGGAACTTGAGATTGTAGATCCAGGTATGTGGGTTGGTTCCTAGGTTGTCATGGCCTCCTAGGTGCATAAGAAGACTCCCCAGGATCTCCACTCCTATAGATGGCTAATAAACTGAGCAATGATGGACATTTTTCAGTCAGATGGTCTTCTGTACAGAAGCCACAAACTGAAATGTTATCTAATGGGCATTCCCTTGAGGAATGCTTCCTCCTGCATCTTGGGCAATATATGTTCATTGCTGCATTTTCCTCTTCCCATTTCTTTTTTATTTTTAGGGTGTCCAACTGGGAACCTATTGTTCTTAAGATGTTTGTCTTGAATATTTCCAAAAGGTTCCCTATCTTTTCTCTTGTAATACCACCTGAACTAACTAGTTTTAATCTTCTATTGTAAGGGTCCCGAACATTCTTTCCTGTTTTGGCTCTACTCCTTGAGTAATTTTTACACATTTCACATATTTTGAAAAATGGTTTATGGGATATGTAACCTGATTCCATTAGGTTAAGCATCTCTAGATATTCTTCTAAAATTCACTTAAGGAAAATAGCCCTAATTGCATCCTCTGGGAGGTCATGGTATTTTGACTTCTGGGAGATATAACCAAATCTTTCTGTATAATCTTCGAGGGTCTTGTCTTCTAACTGTTGGACTTTAAAGATGTCATTACGATACTCTTTGGTCTTGCAATAGTCTTGGTACTTCTTAAAAAAGATGTCTTTCATGGCTTCTCAAGACCTAATACTAGATTCTCCCAACCCCACGAACCATCTTAGTGCAGAGTCTTTAAGGGTGGAAGGAAAGAGTTTTAGTTTTTGGGAATCTTGTACGTAGTTGTAGATCCTACACAAGATGTCAAATTCAAATAGGAAGGTGTCTGGATCCTCATTGTTTTTACCATAATAGGTAGGCAGTGCTGAGAAAGGAATATTCTTCATGTTGACATTTGGAGTGGTGTCTAAAATCGGAAACTCGAAGGTAGTTTTGGTTTGGTTTCTATTTTCTTCTTCCTCCCCGTGTCTTACATTGTTATGGTCCTCCTGATCATCCATATTGGCTTGGTTTCCAAAAAGAGAGTACCTAGGTGGTTTTATCTTTGAAGAGAACAAGGTTTCCCTTTGATGGAAAGGTCTTCCTATAGGTTGGATGTTTGGGACTCTACTCGAGCCGGTTGAGACTACTGGTGCCAAAGTTTATGTGTCAGTTTGAGAGATAATTACATTGGTAGAACTACCAAACAAAAGATTCACCTGTTAAGGGTCTATGATGTCTTCAAAATTAGGATCTCTTGCTGGTGGTGTAAAAGCAAAGGTTGTATTATTTGGTTCCGCGGAAGGCTCGAGTGGTCTTGCCTCCTGTCCTAATATGATTGATGCTTCAACTTCTTGTTCTATAGTGCTCCCTGTGTTAGTCTCTTCAGAGACTACCTTAGCTCTTTGAGTTGAGTTGACTCATGTTTTTCGATATCGGTCTGCGGATTTTATAAGTGAAACGTCCCTTCCCCCAAAAAGGTCGAAAGGAACCTTGGTTGAAAGGTCTGATTTAGATTTAATGTATCCACCTTTTGGATCTCTAGGTTTATTCATGAAAGAAAGCAAAAACAAAAGAAAAAGATACCATTCGGTTTCTAGGTCTATTCATGAAAGTAAACAAAAACAAAAAGAAAAACTACCATTGGGTTTGGGGGAGCCCGCAATAGCAGATGCGCAGGTTCTTACCTCTCGTATTAAAGTTCCCACACTACCAATCTAATGCTAAGGTCTAGGAATGATCTAATTCCTAACTATTTCCTACCTTGAGACAACTCCTCGACAACGACGCCAAAAATGATGGGTGTTCTATATGCACTAAAAACACACTAAAACCCCTCAATTAAATTGTCAACCCGGGGTAAGTAAACTTAGAGTTGTATCAAAATATATGCCAAGGTAGAAGGGCTAGTAGTAGTATAGTCTAACTAAGGAAGTGGCTATCTAAGGGATAATCTATTCAAGCAAAGATATATAATGAGAAAACCCTACTAAGAAACTTGAAACTATGTAACCTAAGTACTTTTGGACCAAGGATCGATGGATAGTTCTAGAAAAAAAATGAAAACCCTACTTGAAGAAAACTAGTTCATAACAATAAGCAAAAGAAACTATTAAGCATAACAATAAGAAAATAGCAAAAGAAACTAGTAATCATGACAATAAGCAAATAGAAAAAGCAACTGGTAAGCATGACAATAAGCAAATAGAAAAAACAAACTACTTTCACTAGCCCAACTAAATTCAATGAGCAACAACCCTATAAAAGCAAGTAAATAAACAAACAACTATACTATCAAAGCAAGAATAAACAAGTAAGCAATTTAACCTATTAAAGCAAGTAAACAACTGACTACCCTCAGATAACTTCTACTGCAAGTAATCTAATTAAAACGGCTCATTGAACAACTAATTAAGCTAAGAGGCAAGTGAACTCTATTCTTAATTCAAACTTCAAAACTATTTCTAATTCATAAAAGTAAATCTATTTAATTGCAATAAAGAAGAACTAATAACTAATCTTTAATCTATGATAAGTAAAACTGCTCTTTAATCTATCAAAACGAAAGACTATCTACTCTACAACAACAATAAAACTATCTTCTGATCTATGAAAGCAAGAAACTATCTTTTAACCTATGAAAACTCAAATATAGTGTTGGTGGTTGTGTGAATGTCTTCGGTGTCTTATAATATCTCGATGGAACTTGACACAAAATATAATTCAAGTGGTATAAGCTCAATACTGCTCTCAATAGCAAAGTGAAAGGTATGGATTAAACAATCCAATGAGAATTTAGCCATTACGAAAACAATCATCAATTACCCTGCATATTCATGGAATTATTAACCATCAACAATATAATGAGATTATAATGGTACTCTATGCTATGTAAGCAAAATTCATAATTAAATTCAATCATTAACTAAGAACTGTAATTGCAATCTAATTCTAGGAAAGAAAGTGCATAAAATGAAACTATGCTATATCTATTTTAATAATTCAAAATGCAAGAAAGAAAGTGCTTAAGAACAGGAATTAAAACATGACATATAAAAGGTAAGCTAACAAATACATTCACCAACAACTAGTTAAACAAGATCTACATAAAAATGGAATAAGCAATCTATAATTAAAAAATGAAACTAACCTTATCCATCCATCAAATCCTTGGTAAAGAAAACATGAAATAAAACTTTGTTCTACTCTATTTCAAACTCTGTTTTAAACTTGATTCTAAAAGCATGAATAAAACACAATCTAACTTTTAATTGCACACAGGGTTAGTGTATGAATTTGTAAATTCGTTCCTAACTACAAAATCAATGCATATTAACACAAGCCTTCATACTAACCTGCAAAAGAGAATTAAAATAATTAAACTACAACAACAAATTAAATAACAAAGGAAAAATAGCAATGCATGCAGAGGAAATAAACAAGAGGCATCTAAGCTATAAAATGCATAAATAACCTAAAGAACAGTTACCAGACTACTGGTGGCCCCCCCAGCAAGTCGTGGTCACTTCCTAAAAGCACACCATGAACTCAGCAATTCGATTTCACCATAAAAACTCAAAAACGTAGTTTCTATATAATCTGGCAGCGAAAAATAGCAAAATAGAGTAAAATCATGTTTTTCCTATCACACTAGTTCTTCTACTTCCTGGACAATTATCTGACCACCATGGTGATATTTATAATGTTTACAGACCAAGTGGTTGACCATAGGAGGGTCGAACCACTTCTAAATTCGACAATGTACATTAAATGATGCCCTGACTGTTGAAACGGAGCAGGCCAATAATCGCCCTGTTTAACAACCAAAATTGAGTTTTCGAGAGTTCAGTAGTTGGAGGGGGAAAGCATGAGAAAAACCCATGTTCATGATTCTCCCACCACTGGCCACCAATACCATAACTGCCAAATCGCCAATCATTTTTGTGCAAGACGCAGTGTTGAACGAACTATCGGATCGGGTACCAGACTGAGTGTCGAAAGGAGTATCAGACTGAGTGCCGAAAACAAAAAAGTGATGTGTTTTTTCCCTGTAACACCAAAAAACGTGAATCAGATCCTTGGATGCATAAAAACATGATGAATTATACTCAATATCAACATTAAATAAGAATCATACGTACCTGGTGTAGATCATACCATTTTAGCATAAAATTCTTCAAAAATCTCCTTCAAAACATGAAAAACACATATGTACATTCGACAAAAGTGTCTAATAACTGTCATAAAATTGATCATATCTCGGGCAAAACATTGACCATCAATTTGAGGATGATATGCAATGCTCATATTCAATAGTGTACCTTGAAGTTTAAATAGCTCCTGTCAAAATTTTCTAGTGAATGTGGGGTCCCAATCCGAGACAATGGAAGTGGGCATACCATATAGCTTAAATATCTATCCATGACGGCCTGGGCCAATGAATAAGGAGTGAAAGAATGAGCTAGGGAATAAAAATGAACATCTTTTGAAAGAAGGTCAACGACTATCATGATGGTTGATTTGTTGCCCACTTTTGGGAGTCCCATGATAAAAATCGTTGAAATGTCTATCCATATCTATGTTGGTATTGGTAGTGGTTGAAATACCCCTGGTATATTCACCAGATCTCCCTTGTTTCTTTGGAAAGTGTCATAGGATGCTACGAAATATTGGATATTTGTTTTCATGCCATCCCAAAAGAATGGTTTTATGAAAGCCAAAGTGACCTGCTATTAGTGATGAATCTATCTCCTCTAAGACCTGTTATTTTAGGGTTGAATATTTTTCCAAAGCAATGTGCCCTTTATACTGCAATGTATCTAATTTCCGTATATAACTTTTAGGTGGGTTGGGATCTACCTAAATCTAGTGGATGAGCTACCTTAAAGTAATGGTTACTAGCCATTCCACATGGGTTTCCTCAATTCATCCTACACTTGGTAATGATAAGGTAAGGAGTGGCCCATCCTCCTCAAATTTCCTAAATAAAGCATCAACCACAACATTCTCTTTACCTGTCTTGTATATGATCTCATAATCATACCCCAACATCTTGGTGACTCATTTATGTCACTCTGGTGAAGACAATCGTTGTTCAAGGAAGTACTTTAGAATATGATGGTAAGTCTTGATCTGAAAAAAAACTCCCTATGAGATATGGGTGCCAAGACTCCACTACATGAAGGATAGCCATCATTTCCTTTTCATAAGTGGATTTTCCCAAATTGTGATCACATAATTTCTTACTGGTGAATGCCAAGGGGCATTCTTATTGCATCAGTACTAATCTGAAACCTCTGCCTAAGGCATCACATTCCAAGAAAAAAGTTTTATTAAAGTCAGGCACTGCTAATAATGGAGTAGTGCTCATGGAATCCTTTAAACAAGTGAACGCTTGTGTTTCTATCTCACTCCAGAAAAAGGAATTATTTTCAAGGAGTGAAGTTAGGGGAGCTACAATTTTGCCATAATTTTTCACAAATTTCCTTTATTAGCTTATAATTCCTAGGAATCCCCTCAATATATTCATTGTTTTGGGATGGGGCCAATCTTGCATAACCGCCACTTTCTTGAGATCAACTCGTACTTCCTCCTGAATTACAATGTGACCCAATAATTCAACCTTAGGAGCCCCAAAATAAAATTTGGAGTGCTTCACAAATAATTGGTTGTCTCTCAAGAGTTGAAAGGACTTATTAACATGCTCTATGTGTGATTCCCATGTTTTAATGTAGATCAAGAAATAATCAAAGAAGACTAGTACAAAATTGCGTAGGAATGGTTTGTAAATCTTGTTCATGAGACTATAGAAAGCGGATGGAACATTAAAAAGAACAAAATACATTACTAGACACTCATAATGACTTTCATGTGTTTTGAAGGTTGTCTTAGGGATGTTCATCTCTTTCATCCTAATTTGTTGGTATTTTGAACACAGATCAAGCTTAGTGAAAATATTTTCTCCATGAATTTCATCCAAGAGTGGATCATCAATAAATCGGATGGGAAATATGTCATTGATCATCAACTTATTGAGAGCCCTAAATCAAGACACGTGCACCAAGTGCCTTCCTTATTTAACACCATGAATATTTGTGATGAGTAAGGGATGGTACTAAGATGTATGAACCCTACCTCCAATAGTTCCTAAATGATATTTTTTATTTCATTATTTTGTGCAAAAGGGTGTCAATAAAGACATACATTTGTTGGTTGACTTCTGTGAAGTTTTCACAACGAACCTAGCTAGTAGAAAATGAACACACAAAGCCTACGAGAGAGAAGAGAAGATAATTGAATTAAAGAATTGTATTAACTATTTTTCATACTCAAAGAGTGAATAATTTACAATATATATAGGCTACATGAGTAACTAATGCACCATAGTAGTGATGTAGAGAGATCTAGACACTCACTGACAGAAACTGAAGTAATATGCCAAATAGTCCTAGTTGATTGGTCCATCTAATCATCAATTAACTAAGTCACACGTATGGAAGTGAGAGAAACACATGCAATGACAAGATGTGTGCCCTCTTGGCCATATGCATGAGATATGTGCACTCTTGGTGAGGAAACTAATGTGAACATGCAATTGTTGGTGATAAAATTGAGGTTTTCATGCATGAGTGACTTTCACTAGTCTAACTAAGGTGTAAATGACTTCGAATTGAAGAGGGAAGGCGCCCTATTTTGTAGGAGGCACCCTAATTTGTAGAAAAATATTCTCATCTATGGAAGTTCCCTCAACATTGGACTACCAACCTTAGGAAAATAACTACCTAGGTGAGTATGTAATATCCAACACCCCCCCTAAACACTACTAGGGTGTACATAATGAATGGGTCCCGACAACCAAGTCCATGTTACGTACCCATTGTACAATGCATCTAAGAATGAAATGCTAAAAAAATAAAGGAAAGAGGGAAAACCTCATGGGAAACGCCCCCCCAAAGTATGATGCATAGAAAAAATGAAGAAGGAACAAAAGAAGTTGCTAAGAAACTGCATCCTTCACTCCAAGGAGACCTTGGAAATGTGTAAGCTTATGCTCGATGAAGGTTTTATTGAAGAGGTAGATTTATGTACGGATATGATGAAGTAGATGCACTAGTGAGATGTATACATATATACACTTTCTCTTATTGTAAAGAAGAAGATCCAAATACCATACCATGTGAAGTTTGGATGGAACTTTGTAAATCATGAGGTCGTTTCCGGAAAAATGTTGAAATTTTGTTGATTTTAAAATGCTCGTAACTTCACTTCCTAAACTCCGTTTCGGATTTTTTTTTTTTTAAATTGGATATTTTTCCGAGATGAATTCAAATATCCATTTTTTTCAGCAAAATATGCTCATAAAGTGTCAGAAATGAATCTTAAGTGTGTGGCCCCCTTTTTGGCTCCTGAGATGCATGCAAGGTGCATCGTGTGTGGATCTTGAGATGCATGCATAGAAGTCTCTACATGTGGCTCCTACGATGCATGCATGGCACATGAAAAAGTGTATGCATTTGGCTCCTAATATGCATGCATGGAACATTCAAAAGTGTCTACATGCAGCTCCTGAGATGCATGCATGATATCTTTTGCATGTGATTCAGAAAATAGATCTGAAATGGAGTAGACATCATCTCCAATGAATGAAACAAAAATATGTGAAAATAATTGTGTAGAAGACTCTTTAGACTGAGAGGCTTGATATTTCAATGGATTTTATGCTGCCTCTATCTTATCAATCTTCTGCATGCAATGTTCACAATCATATGTATTCCTGAATAGAACCTCCAATCTAGTCCATAGTTTGTCCTGAGTTGAGAGTGATTCCTCCTCTACATGATATTATAGTTCAGGAGAAATAGATATGCAGATAAATCCAAGAGATATGTCTTTTATGTTGAGAAAATATTTTTTCTCATCAACAGAATCAGGCTCTACTTATGTTTCCATGGTTATTTGGTATAATCCTATACTTATGAGAAGAAGTAGAATCTTTGACTTCCACTCCAAATAATTATGAGGCATGAGAAGTATTTCTAGAGAGTAATCCATCTTTTCTCACTGCATCTTCCTCATATACATGCAAATAGAAATGCTTATGCACTTTCTCCTAATAATCAAGGCTCTGATACCATGTGATGTTTTCACAACGAACCTAGCTAGTAGAAAATGAACACACAAAGCTTGCGAGAGAGAAGAAAAGAGAGTAGACTGAAAGAATCGTATTAACTATTTTTCACACTCAAAGAGTGAATAATTTACAATAGATATAGTCTACATGAGTAACTAATGCAACATAGTAGTGATCTAGAGAGATATAGACACTCATTGACAGAAACCAAAGTAATATACCACCTAGTCCTAGTTAATTGGTCCATGCAATCATCATTTAACTAAGTCACACATATGGAAGTGACAGAAACACATGAAATCACAAGATGTGCACCCTCTTGGCCACATGCATGAGATATCCACACTCTTGGTGAGAAAACCAAGGCAAACACGCAACTGTTGGTGATAAAACCGAGGTTTCCATGCATGAGTGACTTCCACTAGTCTAACTGAGGTGTAACTGACTCTGAACTAAAGAGGGAAGGTGCCCTATTTTGTAGGCGACACCCTATTTTGTAGGAGGCGCCCTAATTTGTAGGAGAATATTCTTAGGAGAGAATATTCTCATATATGGAAGTGCCCTCAACATTGGACTATCAACCTTTGGAAAATAATTACCTAGGTGAGTGTGTAATATCTCTAACAACTTCCTAAAATTAGGGGAATGCCATGCTCATGCTCTCCTCGAGAAGGGGGTAAACCCTGATTTTTTTCGAGGACTAGATGCAATTCTAGGTGGATTTCTTGTGTCAAATTATCTATAACCTATATGGCATTAAATTGGGAAATAATTCTAGAGTGGCATTTCATTAATAACTCTCCATATGATGAGAGCTTACTATTTCAGGAGAGCCTACATGAATCCCTCGAAGGGTGTGTACATGACCCTCTTTAGTGAAACTCATATAGATTTATTTTAAATCCATGGTGATTGGCCCCAACGTGCATAGCCATTATGCCCCTGATACTATATTACAACCACCAATGGAAAATAGATGGGTTTTGAGCTAATAGTCTCCCATTTGGGGTTTTACCTTTTTACATCTACCCCCACATTTCATCATACCTCCAGTAGCGATCATGATTTGAAAGTTGTGCATCGGGTGTACAAAAAAATGGGTGTCTTCTTCCACTCTCTTGTGAATGAAATTGTGAGTACTGCCACTGTCAAATAGGACTACAACTTTTCATTTCTTGGTGTATCTTGTGAGCTTCAAGGTTTGCGGAGTTGAAATTCCTAATAATGCATGCAGGGAGATGAGTGGTTCTTCATGAGGGAATGGATTTTTGATATCCAATTGAGTTTGAGTGTTGATGTATTCAATATGTAACTCTGGTGTCTCTTTGGTATTTATTTCTTTGGTAAGGACCTGAGTGGTCATATCAATTTGGAACAATTTATATTTTTTTACACCGATGACCTGGAGCATATTTTTCATCACAATTATAGAAAATTCCACATATTTGGTGGTTTGTCATTTTCGCTACAGAAAACCTTTGTACTTTCAAGGGATGAGTAGGAGTTGTTCTTAGGGAATTGCCCTAGAGAAAACGAGTGTAGGGAATGAAGGCTGTTTTTTTTTTTTTATGCATTGATCACAATCTCTACTTCTAGGGATCTTTGAGTCGCTTCCAACTATGTAGCAAGATGTTGCATTCTGACTTGTGCTTGAATCTCCTTATTTAAGCCACTAATGAAATATTATTTATAGAAAGAATATGTTAATGTCTCTATATAGATGGTTGAGACAAGATTTGTACTTTCAAGGGATAAGTAGAGTTGTTATTGGGGAATTATCCTAGAGAGAACGAGTGTAGGGAATGAAGGCTTTCTTTTTTGTTTATGCATTGATCACCATCTCTACTTCTATGGCTCTTTGAGTCGCTTCCAACCATGTAGCAAGACACTGCATTCTGACTTGTGCTTGAATATCCTCCTTGAAGCCATTAATGAAACATTCTTTATAAAAAGAATATGTTAAGTTCTCTATATGGATGGATAATTTCTCAAAGGATGCCATAAAGTTTGTGATTGGACCTATTTGGCGTAAATTGGTAAGCATCCCCAAATAGTGTGTATGTCTCTCAAAACATGCATGGATAGATTTAACAAACTAACTACAAGTGATGTATCCCACATATCCTTTTTTATGTCATTCCCACCATTTACATCATTCTAGATCCACATACATGACCCCCACCCTAAGTTTCATCATGTCATTAGTAATTCCCTGGAGGGTGAAGTAATGTTCCATATGGGTGACCCATATTGATAGGTGAGAACCATCAAACTTGTTCATATACACCTTAGGAGAATGATGTCATATGTTATAATCCATTGGTCTATTGTTGTGCAAACCTGAAGAGGGTTATGGGTGGATAAATAATCCCGAGTTAGAATTGTATTCATGGTGTGGCTTAATGTGTTGTGCATTCCCATGTTCTTCTTCTGGTATGCCTTGTGCTATTATAGGTGCCAACTTCTCTGTCAATCTTCTCATCCAAATTATAATCCCAACTATTTAGGATACGTTGAATTTCTTAAATATGGTTATTAAGACTTGTGTATTGAGTATCCAATTGATCCAATATGTCGGTAGTAGAGAGGGTGGCCATATTTTATGGGGGTTTGACATGAGGTGGTTTATAGGAATCCTTCATGGGTGAGCGCACTGAAAAAGGTGATCTAGATTATTTTGAGAATGAAATGAAGGCAGATATTTAATAGAGAAACACACAAAGATATTGCAAGAAACACAAAGATGCAGTAATACACATTTTCTATTAATGAGCGAAATGTACAGAAACTATAAAAATATAGAGTGAATGAACTCACTAGAATGGTGGTATCTTATCTTAAAGAAGAGATGTGATGGATATGCTCATTCACAAGAAGATGATTACAATGAGGCTCCAAAGGTATTTTTAACATTAAGAATAAATGAGAAAAAATTAAACATCCAAAACCCTAACCCCAAAAGATGAAATTTCAAAAGGCTTGTGGGCCCCGATGGGGGTATTTGATACGTCAACTTCCCAAGGGCGTAACATTTGCATATGATATCTATTTGGGGTACATAATAGATCATTGGAAAGGTCCAGTTGAGAAGTACACATTATGGTTGGCCTAGACTATGCCTTTGGTTATTATTTAGGTGTTGTTGCGCATAGAAAATGTTGTTTAGGGCCTCAAAACAGCCCTGGAAGTTCAGGACCCAAAAAAGTGTAGAAAAAAATACCAAAATGGAAAATTGTACTTCGATCCATTGGAATAGGTGGGTGGCCACCGATATCCACCTGGAACAAAAGGTTACCAAGTCCTGAGGAAAACAGAGTGTCAAGTGTTATAGCTCTATGATATACATGATGGGTCCAACAACAGTACTTGACCCAGTATCTCAAGGTACTAACTAAGGAGGCTCAACCATACCCTTAGTCGTGCTACTCGACTTCCCAGGTACTAGGGAGTGATCTACACAAGTGTTGTTCTTGATATACTATAGCAACAACATGATCGATTATCTTATCTAGAGCTAGTTTCACGTATACCTAGGGGACTTTCTATATACCCAAGGGTACATGGAAGTGAGATTTTGTATGCATGTACTATATTATATGGTATTGCTTGAAGGGGTACCAATAGGGGTTTCAAGGGTTTCCAAAAATGTGATTCCACTTGTTTTTATTGTGTGTATTCTTCCCCAACTGCAATTTTACTTGTTGAATGATAGATAATTGTGTTATTTAAATAGGTTGAAACATGTGTCTAAAAAAACAATAGTAGCTTGTTGGCCCAAGAAAAATCTCTTAAAATAACCATAAAATCATTTGTTCAAGGTAAGTCTTGAGGCTGAAAATGTAAAATGATCACAACTTCTGCTATACTTCTCGGATTGGTTATTATGACCCCAATTATAAAATGCCACAACTTCTCTAGATTTACTGGCACTGGTTAGACTAAAATTTTTGCACTCTTTCAAAATATATCCAATCTACAAAATTCACAACCATCACTGGAAAACCCCCTAAAATAGGTTGATTTTAAATCAACGATATCTCCACTTCTTGGACTCCATTTTGGACGATTGTTTATGAACTTGGGTACTTTTTCAAGAGGAATTCATATCAATGGATGGTTTCTTCAAATTCTACACAATTTTTTTATAAATCAACCTGAATTCTATCATCCTCTTTTTTCCATCAAAAATCAGCAAAAGGAAGAAGAAAAATTCCCACTTTATGTCCCCAAAATTATCCCACTTCATGCCCAAGAAAGACCTCTAATACCACTTTTAATGTACTTAACCCCAACACTTCAGATAATTCACATAAAATGTAGTGAAAAACCAAAGAACACAAGAGAAAATAGATAAACCATGAGAAATATCTCTTGATAATAAAAAATAGAGAGTTATGTTCACTTGCCTCTTCAAGGGTGAAACCTCCTAGAGAAAAGCTCCAAATACAATAACAATTCTTGAAAAAACATTACATAACCTTCTACTCAATATATAGCTATCCATAGAAAATATTGACTACCTATGGACCCACTTATAATGAGGATCAACTAACTAATTTGGGTCTTATTAATAAAGAGGACCCCTTTTACAATGAGCGACTATTAAATAACTGTTTAATGGGCCTTATTCTAGGAAGGTGGCCTCATACATTAATAAATTATCTAAGTAGGGGGGCAGGGTAGTACCCTAACATACAAGAAATTTGATGAAGGAGATCTAATTGAAGAACTATGACCAATAGGAACTATGATTGATACCAACAGGAACTCTGACCAGGGAACTAGGATCTTTGACTGATCGTAACTATGACCAACAAGAACTATGATTATAGCTCCTATCACTCATAGTTCTTGTTGTTCAAAGATCCTTGTTCCTTAGTCACAGTTTCTATTGGTCATAGTTCCTAGGAATTCTGATTGATAAAAACTATGACTAAGGAACTAGGATCTTTGACTGACAAGAACTTTGATTGACATGGAACTATGACCTATATGAATTGCGATCACAGTTATTGTTGGTCATAGTTCGTATCGATAAAATAACCTAGTTCCTCAGTCAGAGTTCTTGTTGGTATTATTCATAGTTCCTATTGCAATTTCTAGATGCTAAAATTGGAATTCTCAATCATGGTAGGGAAGTTCCTAATTCCTCGGTCAAAGTTCATTGGAGCTATGACCAATATGAACTATGACCGAGGAACTAAGATCTTTAACCAATCAGAAATATGTTCGATAATAAATTTGATGAAGGAACTCTAACCGGGGAAATTTGGACAACAAGAACTATGATCAATAAGAAATTTGATGAAGGAACTATAACTGAGGAACTATGGACAATAGGAACTATGATCGATAAGAAATTTGATGAAGGAACTCTAACTGAGGAACTATGGAAAATATGAACTATGATCGATGTCAATAGGAACTCTTACCATGGAACTAGGATCTTCGACTAACAAGAACTTTGACCAATGGGAACTATGAAGGATGGGAATTATGACTGACATGAACTATGATCAATACCAATAGGAGCTATGAATTTTAAAATTCTTCTTAAGCACATAAGTGTGTATAGTATTCTTTAACATAAGTCTATTAAAACAATAACTACATGCATAAGGATCACTGAAATAAATATGTCCACAGTATACACAAGATTTATCTCGGGAAACCCTCATGGGGGAGAAAATCCAGTAAATCTTCTTCAATATAGATTCTTCAACAAGTACAATGTCTCTCTCAAGAGAGATCTCACCAAAACAGAAGATCCACCAAAAACCCTAACCAGAATATAGTATTTCACCACTAGACCAAGATAGTCCTTCACCAGATAACCAAAACCCTTAGCTATATCACCCTTCTTATGTATATGTGTCACTCTCTCAGACTTTCACACTTGTGTGAGAGTGCTTGTTGTGTGTCTTCTCCAAATGAGGCACATAGCCTCTTATAAATACAAGTTGTCCCCCCCAATAAATTAGGTCAGGGGCGACCTCTCCACTTTATCTTTCTATTTCACATTTGACTTGTCAAGGCACAATAGGACCGACTTTTACAAAGGCACAATAGGGTCGAATTAACAAATATAATATAACATTATTCTTTGGGGTTTTGTCTTGGTCAAATACAATATGAATATAATAATATCTTTCAAAGCTACTCAAACTTCAACACTCCCTCTTAGCAAGGAAGGTATTCTTCTCGCACGAACATCACGACTACTTCTACTCTTATATACACTTGACCATTGACTTGTTGAATTTCCACAAATCTATATTGAAGAATTTTTGTAACCACATCAACATCCAGGGTCTCATCATCCATTTGAGATTTATGTCATCATGGGTCTTTCACTCGCCATCTCACACGAAATATGGCATTTAGTTCCACAATGAACTAGTAACCTCTAGTTGGCACACTAGGCAACTGGTCCACAATTACTAGGAATATAATCACAAGTATTAGGTGATCTAGTGCACACACACTACCCATCTATCCCAAGTATAGGAAACACCTCCAACCACACAGGTTGTCCCACCAGCTGAAAATTTGAGTAACTAACCAGCCCTCAAGGCATGGCATATACTGACCTTTTGTGAGGTCATGTTGACTGGTGCCATAGTTAGTAACTTTGCGCACTAGAATTTTTCACTGGAGTAGCAATATGTGTACCAGGATTTTTCACTGGAGTAGCAGAGACTCGACATACCATGCATTGTCACTAGAGTATCCATCTGCGTACCAAGATTTATCACTGGAGTAACAGTAACTCGATGTAACAGGATTTATCACTAGAGTATCCATCTGTTTACCAGGATTTATCACCGAACAAGCAGTAACTTGGTGTACTAGGATTTATCACTGGAGTAGCCATATGCATACCAAGATTTATCACTGGAGTAGCAGTAACTCGACGTACCAGAAATTTTCACTGGAGTAGTCATGACATGCCCGTGAATGACCACCCATTGCTTCTGCCACATGCTGAATTTTTTTCCCTGGATCACAGTTGTAACTCATCACTCCCTCTTACTAGGGACATCCTCTAGACCACACCAATCTTATCTCTGAAGTACACAAATTTCAATTTCGACAGAGGCTTGGTCAACACATCAGTTATCTTCTCATCTATAGTGGCATATTGTAGCTTCATTGCTCCCCTTTGTACCATATCTCTGATATAATGGTACCTGATCTCAATGTGCTTGGACTTGTCATGGAACATTGGGTTCTCTTTCAACTTCACACAACTCTGGTTGTCACACCAGATAAAATTCTCATCTAACTTGAGATCAAACAATCTTGCAAACAGTTTTCGAAGCCACGTTGCTTTGTTGCTAGTTGAACACGCTGATATATACTATGTTTTAGTTGTAATGAGCGCCACACTAGTCTTCTCCCTGCTGAACCATGAGATCATAGTTGATCCCATACTAAAGCAAGATCCAGATGTACTCTTTTGTTCTGCAACACTACCGACCCAATCTAAATCAGTAAAGAATTGTAGTCTTATCTCATGATCTGAAGCATATCTGAGTCCATAATCAATTATACCCTTCAGGTACCTCATCACATGTTTTGATGAAACCAAGTGAACACTTCTTGGCTCAACCATAAACTAACTCAATGTGTTCACTACAAAACATAAATATGGCCTCGTGTTCGTTAAGTGCATCAACGAACCAATCATCTGTCTATACATTGTGGCATCCACTGTCTCTAAAGATGTATCGCTCAACAACTTCAGATTTGTCACAATCGGTGTATGCATGGTATTGCAATCCATCACTATGAATCTCTTCAGAATCTCAACAACATATTTTCCTTGGTTAAGGAAAATCTCACTCAATCTCTTCCATACCTCTAGACCTAACAAGTAATGCATCATGCCTAGGTCTTTCATATTGAACTATGTAGCAAGATTCCTCTTACTATCGATGATAAGATTATATTCTCCTATTAGAAACAGGTCATCCACATACAACAATAGTATCACTGGTCCACCATCCACAACCTTGAAGTATAGGTTGGAATCTACTTTACTCTTGTTAAATCCCAAGCTCATCAAGAAGCTATCAATTATAACATACCATGCTTTGGGTGCTTGATTTAACCCATACAAGGCTTTCTTCATTCTACACACATGTGTATGAGTGTCATATGTCTCGAAACCTTGTGGCTGCTCCACATACACTCCTTATTCTATTACACCATTTAGAAATGTTGTCTTCACGTCCATCTGATGTACCTTCCACTTCTTTACTACAACTAACACAAGTATAGCTCTAATCTAAGTGTATCTTTCCACATGAGAAAATGTCTCCACATAATCTATCCCTTCTTTATGGGAGAAACCACGTGCCACAAACCTTGCCTTGTACTTCTCGATACTTCCATCTGTTGAATTTTTTGTTTTGTAAATCCACTTGGAACTTACAACTATCTTCTCTTTCAGTCTTGGAACCACATCCCAAACATCAATATTTGCAACGGATTGGTACTCCTCAACCATGGCATCCTTCTATTCTTTCTTCTTTGAAGCCTCTTCATAACTGGTAGGCTCATCATAAATGATGTCACTTAACAATTCCACATAGCTATAGTATGGTCGTGACCTCTTTCTTTCTCTTAAGGATCCATCTGGAGCACCATACTTTTGTGCATCCGGAATGATATCTCGATCCCAAGCTGGTCTTCTCTTATTGGTATTCATCTCTCGGTATGAGTCTATCAGCAACCGTGGTTCTTCCATATGATCTTCTAGTACAACATCATCACCTGTATATGTATTTGTAACTTTGGGAGATTTAGGCTCCTCATCATGAACCTCATATGAATGATGTTGTCTCGATCTACTGAAATTTGTGTTCTCATCAAAGATGAAATCTCTCCTAGTCTCAATCTGACGGTGACCGGGGATGTAAACTTTGTATTCCTTCGATGTCTGACTGTATCCAAGAAATACACCCTTGTTTCCTTAAGGGTCTAACTTCGATCTCTTGTCCTTGGGGACATGCACATATATTGGACATCCAAATATCCTCATGTGGTTGACCTATGGCTTTTCACCTGTAAACATATATTTTGGTGTCTTGTTCCCAAGTACTCTATGGGGACTTATGTTCTACATATATACAATGGTATTGAATGCCTCTACCCACAGATGCTTTGGTAACTCTTGATCATGAATCATGGATTTTATTGCTTCCATGATTGTACAATTCTTTCTTTCTGCCACACCATTCTATTGAGTATTGTAGCGAGTAGAGAGCTCCCTCTTAATCCCAACTTCTTGAAGTGAATTCTCCTCCATTATCTGATCTCAAAATATTTATCTTCTTTTCATACAAGTGCCTTGAACTCTTTGAACTTGTTGAACACTTCATTTTTAGCCTTCAAAAAGTAAATCCAAATTTTATGTGAGAAATCATCAATAAATGAAACATAGTATACATACATGCTAAGTGAAGTGACTGACATCAGTCCACACACCTCTAAATGTATGATGTACAAGACTCCCTTAGTTTTGCTATCAACGCTTGGAAATAGTTTCTTCACGTTCTTTCCTTGTGCACATCCCTTGCATATTCCTTCATGGCCTATTTGGATTTCTAGCAAACGTGTCACCATTTTGCTCACGATCGGTAGGGATTTGTAATGTATATGGGAAAACCTATTATGTCATAGTTCACTTGGAGTAACTGTACTGTGTCCTAATGCTGAAACATAATGTCCTTTTAACTTGTATAATCCTCCTTCTTGGACCCCAACCACTAAGACATCATCAATAGATTTTCCTTTAGGACACACGAAGAATTCTCCATCAATGAAAGCAACTATGAATCATTTTTCATCTAAAGCTGAGATAGAAAGGAGATTCTTCTTTATACCAAGTACATACAATACATCCTTCATATTCATAGGTTTTTCGGAGTCTAACTTGTAGGATGCTTCTCCTGCTCCTTTAATGGGATATTGATAGTCATCACCTAGCTTCACCTTGTGAGGTGAATATTGCTTAACTAGATCTAAGAGAGATTCCTTATAACCAGTCATGTGCTTAGCAGCACCACTATCAATAAGCCATGTGTCACTTCCATGAGTGATTGTACCTGTAAGAGTTGAGATCAAAACATATTCTTCACTTGAGTATTCTTATTTGATTTTCTCATGATCATGTTCACCATCTTCTGCGGCATGAGAATGATGTCTTTTATACTTTCGTTTTCTGACCTGACCTTTGGAGTTGGGACAATTTATGGTAATGTGTCCCATATTTTGACAAATGAATCATCTGTAATTTGAGAAGTCCATCTTGAAATTGTGATTCTTTTGTAATCCATGAGGTTTCTTATGTGAGTGAACTTCCTTATTTCTCTTTCCTTTTCTGGTATGTGCTTCTAGGGCTTGATTTTCTTCATCACCTAGTTTCTTTTCTCTTGTTGCCAATTTGGATTCTTACTAAGCACAATTCTCCCATAGTCTGATAAACCTTTTTATCCTTATTCTTTAACATATACCATGAATGAATGATTCCCAAGATGTAGGGATACCATTCAATGTAGTTATCACCAACTTGGCTTCTTCGATTGTGTCTCCAATGGATTCTAGATGTTCTTTAATCTGAGATACTCTTGTGAAGTATGATTGGATAGTTTATGAACTTTTCATCTTCACATTATTGAGTTGTGTTCTCAAGGTCATCTTCCAGTTGATATTCTTTCCTTCATACAATCGGGATAAGGTATCAAATTTTTTCTTCGGATTTGTTGACAATGAGACATGGGGGATTAAATGATCCTTTATAGAATCAACAATGATTCTCTTCACCTTAACTAGGTTCTTTTTTTACTTTGATTTGGCCTCATCTTCATTAGGTTCTGGAACTTCTTCTTTTACAAAATATTCTATATCATTCTCTTCTAGAATGAGCATCGCTCTATACTTACATGCTCAGAAGTTATCAACACCTTCAAGCTTCTCATCAAGCTTGGTACTGGGTACCATTCTATTCTTGAACAATATAATAAAGAGATAAAAAAATTCAAAGAAACATTTTGTACTTACCAGAGAGTGTTATGCCAATATGACCAGTTCCAAATTTTGCAGCTACCAAGACGTCTTGAACTAGGGTTTATGAGTAACCCTAATTTTTCAAAATATGAATTTTGGAACTCTGCTCCAAGGGAAAGGTGCACCCTCCTAAGGAAAGTTCCTTAGTGGTCTTACTTTGACCAGGGTCCTTCAAAAAGTGGGAGAAAACACCTTCTAGGGTTTTGTGCAGTTGCAACACCAGTAACACTTTAAAAAACTTCGTTAAACTGAGAATCTAATCCCAAAGAAAGATGTGCTAGGGTTAGGAAAGTATCCATATGGTCTTAGTTTCCCCAACGATCTCTTCTAAAATGTCCAAATGGCTTCTTTCAGACCCGATCTGATTCCCTGTTAAAATTCTTCTTAAGTAGTTAAGTGTGTATAATATTCTTTAACATTAGTATATTAAAACAATAATTGCATGCGTATGGATCACTAAAAGAAGGACATCCACAATATACACAAGGTTTATCCCAGGAAACCCTCGTGGGGGAGAAAACCCAATAAATCTTCTTCAATATAGATTCTTCAACAAGTACAATGTCTCTCTCAAGAGAGATCTCACCAAAACAAAATATCCACTAGAAACCCTAACCAGAATATAGTAGCGCACCACCAGACCAAGATAGTCCTTCACCAGATAACCAAAACCCTTAACAAACTTCCTTTGTAGTTTCATACCCCTTCTTTTGTAGCTGTGTCACTCTCTTATACTTGTGCACTTGTGTGACAGAGCTTGTTGTATGTCTTCTCAAATGAGGCACCTAGTCTCTTATAAATACAGGTTGTGCCCCCCAGTAAATTAGGTCAGGGATGACCTGTCCAGTTTAACTTTCTATTTTACATTTGACTTGTCAAGGTACAATAGGGCCAAATTTTACAAAGGCACAATAGGGACAAATTAACAAATATAATACAATGCTATTCTTTAGGGTTTATTCTTGGTCAAATACAATATAAATATAATAATATCTTCTGAAGCTTAAAATTATTCTGAAGCAGTTATGTTTGTATAGTATTCTTTAACTTTAGTTTATTAAAACAATAAATGCATGCATAAGGATCATTGAAAGAAAGGAATCCATAGTAAACACAAGGTTTATCCTGGGAAACCCTTGTTGTTACGAAATAATTCCCCTGCGGAAAGATGAATCTTCCCTTGGAGTACAAACCCCTAATACTGAGATAGAAAAACACATGTGGACACTAACATCCCTTTGAATTTAGTTTAACTAATCAGAAAGAGAGAGAGAGAGAAGGAGAAAAGGCATGATGCACCTAGTTTAAAAGTTTTTCCTTGTTGCTTCCAATCCAATCTTGATCTCCAAACTCCTTAGCACAACTCGATACCTACAATGCAATAGACAGCAAAGAGAAACAAATAACTCCTACTCTACAAGATTATATCAAACAAATTCATCTACAAATATTGAAGGAACAATAAACAAGCACATGCAAGAATACACAAGCTTGAAGGAACAATAGACAAGCACATGCAATAATACACAAGATTGAAGGAAATAGGAAAAGTATATTAAAATTAGAACCCAAAGAGAATAATTACAAACATGGATGATGATTCAACACTCCTCCAATCTCTCCTTGTCCATACCCTTACATGAATCCCAAGATCATAAATTTGATATATATGTATGTCTCTTCTTCACCTTGGAATGGCCTCCTTTTATAGGCTTGGGAGGCTCAACCACCATGAGTATATTTGGGGATTAGTTGAGGATATGTCTCCTTTAGTTTAGGATCTGGTCCTAGGATAGTTTCATAGGATAGCATTCTATCCAAACCAACCTCATCTCTTAGAGTTGGCCTTCAGAAAGAGGCGGGATTCTCCAAATTTTCCTCTAACCAAAATCAATGCTCCCCTATAGTTAGAGATATAACATTGATCCCAGATTAGAGCTCCCTAAATAAGGTAAAGGGGGTGTTGATCTATAGGGCATCACTCCCCTAACATGTCCAGGGGGTGCTACCTTTCAAAAATTCTCAAAAAATGGTTGTTTTCAAGTAAAAAGTGTGTTTATGTCCTTGAAATGATGGGTTTGTTCCTCCAATATGACTTAGTGATCATGGAAAATGTTCTTTTATGGTTTCAATGGGTTAAAACACATATAAAAGTGCATGTGACACTTAGTAAGGTGCATACAACACTTGATGACACTTGTAACACTTACCAAGGTGCATATGACACTTGCGACACTTAGGGTGAGATACTTAAGTGTGGCATTTTTATGTGTAACACTCATGGGGAGAAAACCTAGTAAATATTCTTCAATATAGATTATTCAACAAGTACAATGTCTCTCTCAATATAGATCTCACCAAATTAGAAGATCCACCAGAAGCCCTAACCAGAATATAGTAGCGCACCACTAGACCAAGATAGTCCTTCACCAGATAACCAAAACCCTTAACAAACTTCCTTTGTATCTGCGTCACCCTTCTTCTGTAGCTGAGTCACTCTCTCACACTTGACCACTTGTGTGAGAGATCTTTTTTTGTGTCTTCTCCAAATGAGGTGCCTAGCCTCTTATAAATACAAGTTATGCCCCCTAGTAAATTAGGTCAGGGCTGACCTGTCCACTTTATCTTTCTATTTTATACTTGTCAATGCACAATAGGGCCGAATTTCACAAAGGCACAATAGGACTGACTTAACAAATATAATATAACATTATTCTTTAGGGTTTTGTTTTGGTCAAATACAATATGAATATAATAATATATCCCGAAGCTACTCAAACTTCAACAATGACCAACATGAACTATGATCGATCAAAACTTTCATAAAGTAACTTTGAGAGATCAAAAATTTGATGAAGGAACTCTGATCAAAGAACCATGACAAACATGAACTATGACTAATACCAAAAAGAACTATGAATGTGATAGTTCAGAGTCCCGAGGAACTATAGATACCATGACTAATAGGAACTATGACTGATAGTTTTTGTTAGTCATAGTTCATATTGGTCAAAGATCCTAGTTCTTCAGTGAGATTTCATGTTGTTATCAATCATAGTTCTTGTCAGTCACAGTTCTTTGGTCATATTTCCTTAAACAAATTTCTTGTCGGTAAAGCTCCTTTGTCAATATTCCTATTGGTCATAGTTCATGTCGGTCATAGTTCCTATCCGTGATAGTTCTTGTAAAACATAGTTCCTATCAGTCACAGTTCATATCAATCATAGTTCATGTTAGTCAAAGATCCTAGTTCCTTAGTCAAAGTTCCTATTGGTGTTGATCATACTTCATAGTTTCTTTGTTAGAATTACTTCATCAAATTTCTTTTCGATCATGGTTCCTAACAATCATAGTTCATGAAGGTCATAGTTCTCTTCGATCAAATATCCCAGTTCCTATTGATCATAGTTCTTGTTGGTCATAATTCCTATCAATCAAAGTTCTTATTGGTCATCATTCATGTTGATCATATTTATTGTCGGTCAAAGATCCTAGTTCCTTGTTCAAATTTCCTATTGGTACTGACCATAGTTCATGTTGTTCATAGTTCCTCGATTAGAGTTCCTTCATCAAATTTATTGTCGGTCATAGTTCCTATTGATCATAGTCCTTGTCGGTCATAGTTCTAGTATATCAAAGATCCCAAATCCTCTGTCATATTTCCAAGGAACTCTAACTGAGGAACTAGGAACTTCCCCACCAATATTGAGAAATTTAAGCATCCATAAATTGCAATAGGAACTAGGAATAATACCAACAATAACTATAATTGAGGAACTAAGATATTTGACTGATAAGAACTATGACTGACCAGAACTATGATCATAGTTCCTATCAATCATAGTATTTTTTGGTCAAATATCCTAGTTCCTCATAACTCTGAGCAATAGGAACTATAGGCATAGTTCCTATCAGTCATAATTCATGTTAGTCATAGTCCGTATAAGTCAAATATCATAGTTCCTCAATCATATTTCATGTTGGTATCAATCATAGTTTTTGTTGGTCACAATTCTTCGATTAGATTTCCTTCATCAAATTTCTTGTTAGTCAAAGTTCTTATCAGTTAAAGTTCCTATTGGTCATAGTCCCTCCTTTGAAGCAATTTCTGGGCATCCTTGCACATGTGTTGAGAAGCGATCAAAGGAGGTTAGACCACATGGTGTCTCTTGACATGATCAAAGGAGGTTGTTGTTACAACCACTATGTCTCTTACACATATTCTCTTGTAAAATCCAATATTTATGGGGGTTGTTATCCTTATTTGGAGGAGCACTCCCTTATAAATAAGGATAGGTGATATATGAAGCCCATCAACATGGTTAACATGCACATATTGGGAGGAGTGTTCTAAGGAGACAAGAATACATGGTAGCAAAAGTACATTCTTCAAAGGCCATTTATGGGAAGGAATCCATCTTTTAGGGATTCTTTTAATTGTTATGTGGTCTAATAATCCCAAAATTGTGGATCTAGAAATAAGCATGTATTGTATTGTTACTCCTTCGAGAAAAATGTGGATATAGGACCCATTTATTGCTAGTTTATTGAAGAAGTTGTTGAGGAGGTTAAGGATGTAATATTCTAATCATTATTTTTTGGATTATTTGTTTATCTAAAACAACAATTATTATTTTATTTGTAAGGAGAATGATTTATACCTACATATAAAGGGAATATCTCTCCATTTTTCACTCATGGTTGGGTTTGTGAGGAGTCTCTCCTCTTGGATATTTGTTGAATATCTTTTTTGAATGCTTAATGGAAATTTTAAGGGTTCTTTCTTATCATATCCAAAGCTATGTTTTGTTTATAATTGTTTGTAGTGGATGCTAGAAACTCCTTGCAAAGAACGTTTTTTGAAGGGCCATTGGAGAATGCTATATCTACCATGTTGGAAGTGTTTAATGCAAGAATATTTCCCTCTTAATTTCCTTTGATGTCTTATTTCTGAATGTATTATCTTTCATCTACCATCTTGTTGAGAGTTGTTGGATTAATGTTTCATTGTAATACACACAGTTATATCATACTATTGTTTGAGTGTGGTAGCTTTATAGCCCCTCCAAGTTTTTTTCAACATCATTTAACAATATGTTTAGGCTTATTATGCCATGAATCTATTTGTATTAACCATTCATAATTTTTTCTCTCTTTGATTTGATCATTTGACTCCATTTTTCCCAATATTAGATAAGCAATAGTCCCTTGTCCTCCATCATCCATTATTTTTACTATGCTACAAAAAATGTTTTTCTAAGCTATCCCTTCACATCACCTTGAGCCTCCTTGTCATAGTCTTAGCAATCCTATTTTAGGGAAGCCCCCCTTGTGTTGGAGAAGAGCCAACCTAAAGTGTGGGAGGAAGCTACTATGGTGATAGTGGGTAGCCCCTCTAAGTTACCTTTGGGTTTTCACTTTGTTCTTGGGAATTTTACACATATAAGTGAGAGTTTGGGAGGTAACATAGAACACATGGAATCTTTGTTGGCATGGAATAACATGCAATTCCTCCCTAACTTTATAATATCCAAGAATTATCATAGAGGCTGCAGATGTGCAATTATCATCCACCACTAAACCAAATATCATACTAGGAAACACTTTACAAATCAACCATTTGTACCATGAAATTCATGAACATGGTCAACGATGTTCAACATGTCTTAATCGATTCCTTTGCATAAAGAAACAAGTTACATGCCATATGTATAGTAATAAGGGAGACTGGCCATTTTGTGTTCTCATACAAACATACAAGACAAAATTCCATATTTGGGTCTCCAACTTATTTCAAAAGAATTTATCTTAGTAAATAAAAATATTGCATGAACTATGACACCATCAGAATTTACAATTATTGAAACCAGATAAGTATTATCTTCATTGATGTAGACAATGGTTGCACTAAATCCTGCAGTTTGTGCATTTCTAACTTTCTTCTCAAAGGTGCATGGACAATAGATTATTAGAGCAAATGGGGTGTATATACCTTCACCCAATACAATTTTATTAGTGAGTGGTATAGAAGCATTAAAAGATTCAACAAGTTGTAAAACACCAGATGCTCCCAAACCTCTAAACATTGGAGAAAATTTTTCTTCAACATCATCAAATGATGTAGATATATTATTTTCAATCATGACCACATTATTAGGTTCTTAAACTTCTATTGGCCAATATTTATTTTCCTATCTTTCAACATTGTTAAACTTAAATGTTTATTTAGACATAAATTGAATTGTATGTGGAGGGCGGCCTTATGAAAGATGGGATCACGTGCAAAGCTAAGCTTCACTGTGTGAGAAATATTTGTAATAGTTGGTTGAGTTGTTGGTAATTAATTTCATATAGGGGTTAAACAACGATGTCCTCTATCACCTGCTCTTTTTGGAATTTATATTGGCAAATTAAAGAAGTGTTTTGAAAAAGAAAGTAACATTGGCACTACTGTGGCTAGAATAGTCATCATTTGTAGCACACCCAAACCCCTAACCTTCTCTTAGGCTGGTGGGATGTTAAGATTCATTTCTTCTCAAATCGGCTCTTATCAAATTCTAAAGGCAATAAATGGATTATTCTCAATTGGAGCTTCCAAATGACTACGACCATGCCTAGATCCGATCTCTGGATCTCAAGTTCTAGCCTCCCGAAATATCCAAACACTCATTATCTAAATCCACCTCATTACCATGTGGTATCCACATGGATCCCTACCACTTGTTTCATTTGATGTTGCGTTGGCATTGTGTTGATATGGAACTTACCCTTTGGCTTACTATTTGAAGGTTCCGACTTCATGAAACCCTTCTTCGTCATCGGGGTCTATTCCCCACGAAATGTCATTCTCCCAACTACCCTATTTCAACGATGATCACCCTTTTAAGAATTTCTCCAGATCCAACGACTCACGAGACTTAACCTCCAATAGTTATGATCATATCACGACCTCCAACTTGCATGGCAGATAAAGCTCATGCCTTTAACCTTTCTTTCATGATACAAGTAGGTCCCACTAAGATCCATGGCTGAGATTTCATCTCACCCATCCACCGATCAACGGATGTCATTTAAACCCAAACCTTTTCATCTTCTACACTTGCCTCTATCCACACCTTTAGACCATGCCCAACAATCTCCAACAAATGGTCGAGATCTGACGTGCTGCAGACTCGACGGTCTAGCCACACGCCATCTCGATGGTTATTTTGTATGCCATGTCAACTCACCACATCACCATGACATTGTCACCTATTTTATTGCTTGATAGGAACCTACCATGCATCTACGGCGAGGATCTTCTCTCTCCTCTATGTCAACAAACAACTCTCATTATTCCTAAATCCTTCATCATCATTGGCACTCTTGGCCAATACATGGTATTAACAACCTTCCATGCTCTGATGACGATACATTGTTATCGGCGGTCCAGATCCTATATCTAGAATCTCATCATCATTGTCATACTTTTGTTAAGTCCTAGCACTCAATCACTCTCGGCAGTGATGCCCTTCCTGGCAAAGGGTTGAGATTTACTGATCCCACCGAATCAACGGTTGTGATCTCTCTCGATGCATCACGAGATTTCCTTACTAGTTAATGCCCATCTTAGGGACTTATCCAAATTCAAGGTTTCTTCAAGACTTTATCATTCCTCAAGGAGTTTGATGCCTAATATAATATAGTCAAAGACCAACTAATCTTCATAAATAGGTAGTTCTTGCATATCTTGCAAGCTTTCCACAAGAAGATTAGGACTCTCTCCATACTTGAATGAGCTCACGGCTTGATAAGATAATAAGGTATCATCAGTTCATCACAACTATTCATATATTATTTTTATCAATCAAAATCATTTACACTTCCCATTAATCATACAATTACATACATACGCACATCATTCGTACACAATTTAAACAAGTCAAGTTATACACTTATCTGATCATGGAAATTTCCAATACCAACTGACTAAGAGAGGATGCATTTCCTCCCAAACTTAGGCCACACTGCAAAGTTAATTACTATAGTATTCCACCCCGGTCCCAAGCCATGATACCACAAGGGGAATGATTCAACTGGCTTCCAACTCAGATAATTCATGAAGGTTACTCTCCTTCCTCCACTGACAACAACAAAATTTTCACCATTCCCACTGAGCTCAAGAACTCTACAAGTTTATCAAGTGGTTTCTCAACTGGATTTCCTCTGCACAAAGATCCCCTTCTCTATTAAATAGTCCCTTGACGACCTCCCCTTTCCAGTGTCGATTTATTTCTAGTAAGCACTGAGTTGTATTCCTTTTTGCTACTGTCTGGATTCAAGTCTTCTCTGTTCATGGTGATCACTCTAAAATTGGAATTTTTTCCTATTTTCTTCAAGGAAACCTATCACTTTTCTCAATATGTTCTCTCAAACTCCTCTGATCTCATCGCTTGTTCTTTGTGATTCTACTGCTCACGATTCTTATTCTGATTTTCTTTTTTCAACTCTCGTGTGTGTGTTCCTTTCTTCTATCTTTGATACCACACTCTTCTTACTTAGTTTCTGGTATCACCTCTTTCATGTGTGGTCTTTGTTGGTGTTTTCCACCTTTGGTCTCTTCCTCGACCGATCTCCTTGGGATTCCCATGGACTTCTTGCATACGCAACCTATAGTTTGCAATTCCCATTCTGAAGGGGAAAACTTTTATGTCCTACTATCAGGTCATTCAATTGGCCCTTTGCTTCTACAAAATACCAATCCTTCAACAACCATTAACTGCCTCAACCACTTCCTTGACCTTCCATAACTGGTCACATGGATTCATTTAGAGAGAGTATGCTATGAGATACGAGTTTATGCTTAGAAAGCATAAGTTATCTTGTTAAACAAGCTTCTTGTTTTCTTCGTAAAAACAATTTTAACCCACCTTACCCAACCACTTAATATATCCTGACTCATCAATTCCCACATGTGTATCATGGCCAATACTTTCAAGGATGTTCCCTCTCAGTCAGTGATTTTGGTGTTTTAATTAAATCAAAACATAATTACATGCTTCATAAACATACTTACATGAAGTCTTAACATAATTACAATCTTGGGGGGAAACATGGTGTTACATTCCCCTCCACCTTAAAAGAAACATCATCCTTGGTGTTTAAAACACCATGCATGTAAAATTATACAGAAAACAAAAATGGGTATGCCAATCTCATGGTATATTCTAGCTCCCATGTAGCTTCATCTACTCCAAAGTGCTTCCATTGCACCTTGAATTACACAATGGATCAGTTTCGTAGCATTGTTTCTCTCCTGTCCAGGATGCACTGTAGTTCGGGTTGGAATTATCCTTCTTATTCCACCTATATAAAAGTCCAATCAATTACATGATTAGGGTCATGTACATATTTCTTTAACAAAGACAAATGGAACACATTATGAGCTCTAACAATAGGTGGTAATACAAGTTTGTATGCCACTAGTCCCACTCTTTCCAAGACTTCAAATGGTCCACATTAGTGGGATGCCAATTTATCACACATTCCCATTATGAAGGAAATTCTCTTGGGCTTCACTCATAGATACACATGATCTTCTAATTTGAAATCTATGTGAGTCCTCTCCCTATCTACATAGCTCTTTTGTTTGTCTTGGGGGGATTTTAGATTCTGTCTTATCTTAACCATGGTTTGTTCCATCTCCTTCAACAATTCTAGTCCAAGTATGACTCTATCCACTGGACCATCCTAGCTGATTGGAACTCTACACTTTCTACCATACAAAACCTCAAATAGGCTCATTTTCAATGATTCCTGATAACCATTTTTTTAGGAGAATTCTACCAAAGGTAGATATTACTCCCACTACTTGGGTTGATGCATAACATGCATCCTCAACATGTCCTCAAGTATTTTATTCACTCTTTCAGTCTGACCATATGTTTGAGGATGGTATGCTATACTAAATTCCAATTGTGTTCTCAAGCCCGCAAACAATCTTTTCCAAAAAATTGAGGTAAAATTGGCATCTCTATAAGATAAACCATGCAATCTAAAAATTTCCTTCATAAAAACATTAGCAACATCTATTGCCTTGAAGGTAGATTTAATAGGGATACAATGAGTTGTATTGCTCAGATTTTCCACTACAACCATGATTGCATCATGTTGCTTAGTTTTCTTTGGTAAACCTGTAATGAAATACATGGAAATTGTTTCCCATTTCCACTTTGTAATAGGCAAAGGTTTAATAGACCTGCAGGATGTCTATGCTCAAATTTCACCTATTGACATTCTAGGCATTTAGTGACGTATTGAGCGATGTCCTGCTTCATCCCGGGCAAATAATACAATTAACTTATCGATGTCACCATGTTCTCATATCCATAGTGACCTACATAGGGTATTTTATGGAACTCATCCATAATTAGATGCCTCAAATCTATTGAATTAGGCACATACAATCTATCATTATACAACAACATATTACTAGCTCCTAGTTGATACCCTTCATATTTATTTTCCCTAGGTTCTCGTTGTAACCCTTCTTTCACTTGAGTGAAAAAATCATATTCCCGCAAGATTTTTTCAATCCTCTACTTGATATCAGACTCTCCCACACTCACTACTTATAAGTGTATAGTCTGAATGCTTCAACTGAGAGCGTCTGCTACTTTGTTTTCTTTTCCTTTAATGTGTTTGATTTAAAAATGAAACTCAATTATCAGCGCCATCCATCTGGCATGTCTAGAATTCAACCTTGGTTGGTCGAATAGGTACTTCATAACATAGTGGTATGTCAATAGGACAAATCATCTCCCAAGCAAGTAATGTCTTCACATCTTTAATGCATGCACAATAGTTTCCAATTCTAGATCATGGGTAACATACTTCTGGTCATGCTCATTCAACTTTTGTGATTCGTAACAAATCACATGTCCTTCTTGCATGAGAACTCCATTGATTCCTTCCTTGCAAGCATCAATACAAACCAATAAATATTTTTATGGGTCTGCAGTCTTCAGAACAGGGCTTTAGTGAAAATATGCTTCAGCTGTTGGAAGCTTTCTTCACATTATGGTAACCATATAAACTCCTTCCCTTTTCTTTGTAATGAGGTAATAGGGTTACCAATATTGAAAATCCCTTTATGAACTTGTATTATCCAACCAATCCCATGAAGTATCTTACTTCTATTACATTTCTAGGGGTAGACCAATCCATGATTTCCTTAATCTTTTCAGGATCCACTTCCATTCCTTCTGCTAAGATCACATGGCCTAGATAATGGATTTTCCTTTGAAAGAAATATCATTTACTGAACTTAGCATATAGTTGGTGTTATTGTAAATCTTGTAGCACCATCCTGAGATGCTCTTCATGTTCTTCTATATTCTTGGAATACACCAAAATCTCGTCCAAAAATGAGAAAAAGTTGTCCAAATATCTGTCAAGCACGAGCATATTCATCAAACACATGAATGTAGTCGGTGCATTCGTAAGCCCAAATGGCACCACCACGAACTCATAGTTCCCATACCTTGTTCTAAAGGTTGTCTTGTGGATGTCCTCGCCCTTGATTCTGACTTGGTGATATCCCGACCTCAAATCAAGCTTTGAGAAAACTGCAGCTCCTCTGAGTTGATCAAAGAGATCATATATCCTAGGAAAATGATACTTGTTCTTGATGGTCATATTGTTCCACTTCCTATTGTCAATGCATAGTCTCAAGGTACCATCCTTCTTCTTTACAAACAGGGTTGGTTCTCCCCATGGGGAAACACTCAGCCTTATGTAACCTTTATCTAACATTTCCTTTAGTTTCACCTTCAACTCCACCAAATCTGGTGTACTCATCATGTAAGGAACTTTGGATGTGGGCACCACTCTAGCCACAAGATCTATTGAAAAATTGATATCTCCTTTCAGAGGTAGTCCAGGCACTTCCTATGGAAACACATGATCTCTGAATTCCCATAATATTGGATGATCTTCAACCTTCAAATATTTTCTCTATGTTTAGTTAAGTACATGTATTGCATACAAGGGACACCCTTTTCTACTAAACTTCTTGAGTTGCAACGCCAATATTTGCCTTATTGAAACTGGTTTTCTAATGCCTTGCAAAATCCTTTCATTTCCTTCCTCATATTTGCATTCCAAAACCTTCTCATAACAATTTAACCTTGCATTGTGGGAAACTAACCAATCCATTTCCAACCTTACATCCGAGGAATCTAGGGGTAGGATATTCAAGGCTCCCTGGGTTTGCATTCCATTCATTTCAATCAGACATGATTCAATCAACTCAACCACCTTCCTCTATGTTTCAGTGGTTGACTGGACTAACCATGCTCTTGCATGTCTCTTTCTCTACAATGAACATGCCTCAACAACCTAAGGTGAAATATAAATAAGGTTAGAACCTGGGTCATTTAAAATAGAGACAACCTGCTTAGCAACAATACCTTCTAACTCCACCACATAGGCTTGGTGGTATTCTTGTTGATTCTATACAAATGCATAAATTATTGGCATGCTTCGAGCTACATCATTTATTGTAGTTTCTTCCTACACATCATATACCTTTCTATAGTCATGTTGCATGTGGGGACAATCCCTCAAAAGACATGGTTCTCCACATCCCCAACATTGCAAAGGTCCTTTATCGGGCTCCTCTACTCTTTCACTTGCTTTCTCTATTGGTTTATTTCCACTTTGAGATGGAAAATTTTGTTGATGGACACTCCTGCTTGGTTGACCCAACTGTGCACCCTTCCTTGAATTCTTGTATGGAAAGTATTTAAATCCCTTCTTCTGGAATCCACTCTTGTCTTTCCTCTTCCATTCCTTTGAAGGCTCTTGCTTATGCTTAGACTGATCATAACAACACTTGGTCTTCTAAATGGTGTCCTCTAATGTCTTGGGTTTGTCGAATTCAATTCAATCCTGGTAGGATTGTGGAAATCCACTAAGAAAACACTACATTATTTCTTTCTCATCCTTGATGTAAGGGACATACCTCAAAAACTCCATAAACCTTTTGGTGCATGCATCTATAGTAAGATGACCCAACTTATGTTCATGGAATTCCTTGACTTTGTCATCGTAATAGTTTTTTGATGGGTAAGCATTTCATAAGTGTTTCTCAAATTGTTTCCATGTGAGTTTTCTTTCCTTCAGCCCTTTTATTTCCTTGAGGTCTTCCCACCAAATGGAAGCTCATCCATTCAGGTTAAATATGGAAATCCTTGCCTTGGTATTTTCGGAGTAATTGTGTACCCAAAAGTAATTCTTCAAACCAAAAAAACATGCTTTGGCTTCTTCTCCTTTCTTAATCTCTCCATCGAAGGTAGGAGGCTTAGCCTTCTTGAATTATTCATTTAAAGAACTCTGAGAATTGTTATTCTTCTTCTTCTTCTTTGGGACACTTGATTCTATGCCATTATTGGACATCTCTATCGAAGTAGTTTTCCTACCAAATGAATCTGTGGAAATACTTCCACATGATCTGCCTTTCTTGGCATCCTGATGCCTCTTTCTGGAATAACTCTTTCCCACATTGTTATGAGATAATCCATGCTTATGGGAATCTGAAGGGGTTTTCAACCTCTCCAACTATTACAACTCTGCATTTCTAGGACCTTGTTGTATATTTTTTCTGGATTTCAGAAAGGCTTTGCAATAACAGTGTATTCAGTTCTACCTATTCATATTGGGCTCTCAGAAGCCTCTCATTGTCTGCCTTCATACTTCTAAAAATGGCCATCAAATCTGGAGGATTTTTTGTGTCCCTTCGGCCATCAGACTCTTTGTCTCTGAGGTGTGAGGTGACATCCATGTTGTGTTGTACCAATCACCTGTGTTGTTTTTCAATATGTCCTACGTGTTGAAACAACAATTGTTATTAGTAATTACATTATTGGTGAAATTATTCATGTTAGATGATCAATACAACATTTATTTAAACGATTTCAAGTGGCCTTGGCGACCCATTCAATCCTAGAGTTTGAACTCTTCTCTAATACCACTATGTAGCACACCCAACCCCCTAACCTTATCTTAGGTTGGTGGGATGTTAAGATTCCTCTCTTCTCTACTCAGCTCTTATCAAATTGTAAGGGCCATAGATGGATTCTACACACCTAGAGCTTCCAAATGACTGTGACCATGCCTGGATCCAATCTCTGGATCTCAAGTTACAACCTCCCGAAATATCCAAACCTTCATTATATAAATCCACCTCATTACCATGTGGCTCCCTACCACTCGTTTCATATGATGTGGCATTGGCATGGCACCGATATGGAGATTACCATTTGGATCACTATTCGAAGGTTTTGAATTCATGAAACCCTTATTTTTCATTGGGGTATATTCCCCACTAAATATCATTCATCAAACTGCCCTATTCCGATGACGATCAACCTTCTCAGAACTACTCCAGATCCAATAGCTCTTGGGACTTAACCTCCAACGATTTTGATCGTATCGAGTCTTCCAAATTCCACGACAAATAAATCTCATTCCTTTAGCCTCTCTTTAATGATACAAGTGAGTCCCACTAGGATCCATGGATGATATTTCATCTCACCCATCCACTGATCAATGGTTGTCGTTTAACCCCAAACCTCCTCCTCGTCGACGCTTGCCTGTATCCACACCTCTCAACCATCCCCAACGATCTCTGAAAAATAGTCGAGATCTGGCATTCTGTAGATATGACAGTCTAGATCACTATCAACACCATAAAGGTTTCTAGTCCCTCTCATACCACTCTTGTCTCGTCAACCATTCCACCGGCGACACGCATCACCCCTACGATTATTTTAGCTGTCACGTTGGCTTGCCACATCATCATGACGTTGTCACATGTTTTATTTCTCAACGGGAACATACCGCACATATATGAAAGGGATCTTATCTCTCCTCTGTGTCAATCAATGACTCTCATTATTCCTCAAGCCTTTATCATCATCGACACTCTTGGCTAATCCATGGTATTAAGAACCTTCCATGATCCAACAAAGATACATCGAGATTGGTGGTCCATATCTCATCTCTAGAATCTCATCATTGTCGTCGAACTTCTCTTAAGTCCTGGCACTCAATCGCTCCTGATGATGATGCCCTTCCCGACGAAGGTCTTATATTTACTCATCTCATTGAATCAATAGTTGTAATCTCTCCTTACTCATCACAGTGTTTCCTTACTAGTTAATGCATGTCTTAGGGACTTAGGAAAATTCAAGGTTTCTTCAAGACTTTATCATTCCTCAAGGAGTTTGATGCCTACTCTAAGATAGTCAAAGACAGACTAATCTTCATAAAAAGGTAGTTCTTGCATATCTTGCAAGATTTCCATAAGAAGATCGAGACTTTATTAGGATTTAAGGTTCTTTATTCCTCACAGAGATCTCTCTGGCCAATAAGACACCCACATCAATGGTTAAATGATGTTTTTTTCCATGCCATGCAAACTTTCTTCTAAAGCCACAAGGTTCCTAGGAACACAACTGTCCTCACTCGAATGAGCTCATGGTTTGATATGAAAACAAGGTATCATCAGTTCATCCCAACTATTCAGAGATGTTTTTTTTATCAATTATAATCATTTACACTTCCCATTAATCATACAATTATATATATACATACATCATTCGTACACAATTTAAACAAGTCAAGTTATACACTTATCTAATCAGGGAAATTGCCAATACCAACTGACTGAGAGAGGAAACCTTTCCTCCCAACCTTAGGCCACACTGCAAAGTGCCTTCCTACATTATCCCACCCCTGTTCCAAGCCATGATACCACAAGTGGAATGATTCAGCTGGCTTCCAAATCAGATGATCCATGAAGGTTACTCTCCTTCCTCCACTGAAAACAACAAAAGTTTCCCCCTTCCCACTGAGCTCGGAAACTCTACATGTTTATTAGGTTATTTCTCAACTGGATTTCCTCCGCACAAGGAAACCCCTTCTCTTTTAAATAGTCTCTCAACGACCTCCCCTTACCAGTGTCAGTTTTTGTCCAGTAAGCACAAAGTTGTAGTCCTTTTTTATCCAGTCTAGATTCAGGTCTTCTCTGTTCATGGTGATCACTCTCAAATTGGATGAGTTTCCTATTTTATTCAAGTAAACCTCTCACTTTTCTCAATCTACACTATCGAACACCTCTATTCTTAGCATTTGTTCTCTGTGAGTCTATTGCTCATGATTTTGATTCATATTTTATTTTCTCAACTCCCGTGTGTGCATTCCTTTCTTTTGTCTTTGATACCACACTCTTATTTTTGAGTGTCTAGTCTCACCTCTTTCGTGTGTGATCTCTGTTGATTAAGGTTGGTTTTCATTGATGTCAACCCTTGAAGAAAGTCCAGTAGAACCTAGGTTTGGGTAATGGACCCAAGTTTTTTTTATGGATAACGGTATGAGTTTAGATATATTTGAAAGTAACAATATTCTATATGGATAGTACATGTCATGCCATTTCCATTGGTATGTGGAACGTCACATAAATCCTCACGGTTAGAGAGTTATGGACATGTGAAGTTGGAGAACCCTCATGAGTCATCTAGAAGCCCCAAAAGGTCAAAGTAGTCAAAGTGGTTTAAGAGATTTTTAGAAGGTAAATAATAAAGTGAAGTGATGAGTGTACTATAATTCAAA
>ML791126.1:56988-80134 GCA_009831015.1 Picea engelmannii
TTTTTAGATATTTATTCATTACAGGTACATAGTTATGATTATTTCAAGTTAGGGTTGTTGACTAATCCAAAACTAGTCATGTGAGACTAAAGAAAAGTTTGATGAAAATGCTAGTCTCTTGTTGTTAAAGTTAAGGAAGGTTTTCAGTTATGTGATCATATAAACCAGGTCTATTACAGAGTTACAAATCATATTTGGGTGATGAAATTGATGAGGGCTTTTGGTTGAGGTACATGTTGGGTACATGGTTGAGACAAGTAGTTGATGAGTTGGCACATACATGAGGTGTATAGTTTATGATGTTGGTACATCTTGATGAGTCATAGTTGATGAGTAGTTGATACATGATTGGTACATACTTGGTACATGGTTAGATGCACTTGTTTATGGTGCAGGTTGATTACAGGTTGTTTGGTATAGGTTGGTGCATGGTTGCTGCACTTGTTTATGGTACAGGTTGATTACAAGTTGAGGTACAAGTTGATGCGCCATGGTTCAGGTTTATTGGTACAGGATATTTGGTGTAGGTTTATTGGTACATGTTTATAGAAGTATATCTCAAAGTGATAGTGTAGCAGTGGTTCCATCATTCTACTTATACGTCAAGGTGGTTGGATGGGGCAAGGACAGGTGGTTGTAGCCACCTTTCGGTTACAACTAGATAACATAGGGAGTTGTAGCCTCCCTCTGGTTGTAGCCATAGAATTGGGGAGTTGGATATTCCCTTAGGTTGTAGCCTTAGAAACTAGGGGGTTGGAGCCTCCTTTCAGTTGCAGCAGGAAAACAAAGGAATTTGGTGCTTCCAATGAATGTAATTCTTCAAGACATATAAGAAAAAACATCATGTGGTTTTATCCCGCTTTGGGTTTCCACGTAAACCATTGGTGTATTGTGTATGTGTATGATTGTTCATTTGTTCATTTCTTATTTACTCTGCAATTATTGGATGATAATGCTACATTGATATAACACTTGGATTATATGGTTAAAAAGGATTAAATTTCTATATTATTGATTCATCCCCCTCTCTCAGTAATCCAACAATCTTTGTTGGTGTTTTTCCACCTTTCGTCTCTTCCTCGATCGATCTCCTTGGGATTCTCATGGCCTCCTTATAGACACAACCTGTAGTCCGCAGTTCCCATTCTGAAGGGGAAAATCATGATGTCCTATTGCCAGGTCATTCAATTATCCCTTTGCTTCTACAAAATACCAATCCGTCAACAACCATTAACTGCCTCAACCACTTCCTTGACCTTCCATAGCTGGTCACGTGGCTTAATTTAGATCGGTACGCTAGGAGATATGAGTTTATTCTTAGAAAGCATAAGTTATCTTGTTAAACAATATTCCCATTCTCTTCATAAAAACAACTCAACTCCATCTTACCCAACCACTTAATCAATCCATGCTTCATCAATTCCCACTTGTGTATCATGGCTAGTACTTTCAAGTTTGTTCCCTCTCAATCAATGGTTTTGGTGTTTTCATTAAATCAAAACATAATTACATGCTTCATAAACATTTGTATATGAAGTCTTCACATAATTACAGTCTTGGGGAAAAACATGGTGTTACATCATTCTTATTCTTTATGTATGTGATATTGTTCTTTTGAGACGGAGCCCCACTAATCTTGATAAGCAACTTAGAATTATCAAATATTTTTGTGCTTGTTCTTGAATTTAAATAAACACTAATAAGATAAAGGTTATGATAATCAAATCTAATCAGAACACCTACCCTGATTTTATGTAAGGCAATAACATCTTGTAGGAAGTCCTTTCATGGTGATACCATGGATTTGACCTTCTTCAACTCTAGTTGGCACTATATTGTGGAAGTAATGATGAATGGAGACAAAAAAAAATATATATATATTTCAGAGGAGTTCTCCTTAATATAATTTTTATTCTAGTGTTCTAATATGGTTGTGAAGTTTGGGGTCATAGCATTTCTAATGAAGCGGGGGGAGTCTTTCTCGACTTCGAAGGAAAAAAGAATATTGAGTACTCATGGGGTTAGGTCATGCTACAAACAATCAAGAAGAGATCCTTACAATTTATATGGGATTGAATCTCATTCCAGTAGACAATTCAACCAGAATAGTTGTCATCAGTGATTTTGACTTCATTGTCAAAGGACTCCAAAGAATCATTAAAAAGGATCATCCTAGACTTACGCAAATCTATCACATAATCAAAATGATGGAGAAAAAAATTCAATATGTAAGTTATCATTATGTATATAGAACCCGTAATGGAAAGGCGGACTCTTTGGCTAAGGAAGCAAAGATATTTTCCAAAAGAACCCTTAGAATCAATGAGAACTATTCACAACATACTTAGGTTATCCATGTTTCTGTATAAAAAATCAAATATTATCAAGGGAAATATTTGGCTTAAATAAATTAATGTAGATGTTAAAAGGGAGGGTGGGGATGTGACCCCACCTCCCTTCAGATCTAAAGATGCTAATGCCATTCAGATTCACAGCGCATTAAGAAGATTCCCCGTACCGGTGACACAAGGCAACCCTCTCCCATCACACATGCAATTTCATGTATACCTATTGTTTATTACATCAACCTCATACAAATTGATGTAGCCATGTAGGAATTCACCTTCAATTAAATATCCTCTACAAATATTCATCCCCCCAAGCTTCGTGAGAGACAACATTCATATGGGATTTGCATTTCTTCGGCTAGCCTTGGAATTGAAGATGTTTACCAACTCATCATTTCATCATTCGGAGATGTCCTTTCTCTGTTGGGATTCAACGTCGAGCTTGCTTCAGGCTTCAATTTCGGGAAGTTCCTGGCAGGTATTTAAATTATGGACACATTGGCATCCCAAACATAGCATCAATCTCTTGGGTCTATTATGGTCTTCGTGGCTCTGGCATCGTCCTCTCTGCAGTTCATTTGTCCTCATAATGTGGCGTCGAAGTAGTACTCCATGTGACTGCACCGAATGTAAATTGGAGAGGTTGCGGGAGCAAATACATTCACAACAATCTTAAATGGAGGATTTGAGAAACTCAAATGCTCAATTATCTCGCTAATTGATATAACAAGAGGCTAAGAAAAATGAGTCACTAACTCTAATTCTCTGTGCAGTTAATCGCCATTCATCCCAGCTTCGGTCCCTTCATCGAAAAGTACAACATCATCCCACTAAATCTCATGTTCAGCAACGGTCTTCGGCATCAAAAGGATCATTTGTGTCCTGTGAAGTAATTCAACCTCCTCTACCCCAGCCTGTACGTGAAGTTTTGGAAGATACTCCTGGCAAGGTGGACACAGATCTCAAACTCAATTAAGCTTAGACTTATGAAATGTAAAATCTATTTTTTGTTATACTCCTATGTAGAAATCTACCCTTGGAAAACTCGTAGAAGTTTTGAGGTGTATTGGAAAAGTTTTAAGAGTAGTTGGGGCATATGTAATGTTGTAGTTTTGCTCCAAGCCCGTGGCCATTTTGAAATTTTGTATATCAAGGTTGTTTTTTCCACGACACAACCCCCCTTTTAATAAAAAATATAACCGTTTATGTAAAAAAAAAAAAACATTTCTAAAGAAACTTGAAGAAAATGAGGATAAATGAGGAGGTCTTTATTCATAATATTGATGTTATTAAATGTACTATCACAACTAAACTTAAACAAATATTTTGTTGCAATGAAAAAATTGAGAATAATAGAAAGTTATTGTATTGCAAGGAGGTCAGAAACCCCAAGCTAGAAGATTAAAAATGTCATTTTCTATAAGTTATTTAAACAAGAAATTTGATACTACTAAAATAATAACAAATTCTCATTATCTTTAAACTGAAAGTGGAGACTAGACCTAAAATAGCATTGGATGATATAATATATATGTTTTTTCATACTAAAAAGGTGGAGGATGGATGAAAAACACTTTAAGGTGGACTTCCCTACTTACATAAACATTAGGCTAGTTTCCCTACCTACATGAACATAAGGCTATTTTTCATTTTCAATCTAACTCCTTTGCATAGACATTAGATTAAGGTTCATTTTAAATTATACTTTCCTACATAGACACTAAGTTAGTTTTCACTTTCAATCCTACTTTCCTCTAATTTTAAGGTCACCACCAAGCCAAACACCAATCCAAATCCACATTGCTAAAGTCCACAGAGGTGTACATACCCTACCCATCTCTCTATTTGAACATGTAATTTCCAAATAGGAAACACATGTTCTTAACCAATAGACCCACTCAAATTGTACTCTTAAAATCCATATCTCTCAAAGCTATCTTCCAATCTTTTTAATCATAAAAAACAATATATTAAAACAAATTGATTAACCATTATATTTAAATTTTATAATAAAAAGACAATGAAACAACTATTGATCATCATTAATTTATCTATATCATTATTTTTTTCACTTGATATTATATTTAAAAAATACTCCTAATTAATATCATTTAAACTATTACCCTATAATAATGTACTACAAATATATTGTACTCATTCCATACTACTGTCGTAATAATACTCTTACATCTAATATGATCATTATTAATGTATTCCTACCACAACAATGTATTCATCTTCTATTCCACTTAGTATTTTCATATTTCTTTCATTAATGCTATTTTATTAAGTTGGTTGGATTCTTATTTTAATATATACAAATAATCTACAGGTCTAGTATACTACTTTTTATTGGCGTTGTCTAATTGTTCTACCAAATATTTTTTTACCAGTAATTAGGCAACATAAATATGTATGAAATCACTATTTTTTGTTGTTTAAAATCCATTTTTGAATGCAGAAATGAATTCAATATGCAATCAACGATTTCAATAGATTGAGCATGAAACCTTTGGATGAGGTTCCCCTCTAAAAATTCATTTATTACTAGTACTCCATCATCCAAATCTAGAGCCTCCTTTGACAGGGTATCTACAAGTTGGTTGTATTCCCTATAAATATGAATTATTTGGATATCGTCATAGGACTCTTGTAGTTCCCGAATGCATTGTTTCCATGGCCTCAATAGAAGAAGACTATGTAGTTGGCTTCTTCCTTGAAACCAGTCAATTACTACTTTGGAATCTACCATTATCTGCATCCGATGAATGCCCCTTTCTTTTGCAAAAAATAAGAGGGCCCAAAGAGCGATCAACTCAGCTCGAGTATTCTAACCATTTCTCACACCCAAATTCATATGAAAGAGGTGTTTTTCTTATAAAAATAAGACCATTCCAACTCCACAATGATCGGGCACCCCCTGATTGGCACCAACAATTGATTGATTAAAAAATGGTGCCAAACTTAGTCTAACACATTTACTAGTAGGATTCTTATGACATTCAAGTAAAGCAACTCGAACTTTGTGAGCTACTAATTTTGAATTTTCACTAAGCCTGTCAAAAAGAACCTCATTCTTGTGCAAATATATTCCTCAAAGCTCAAAACTCGACAATTCTTTGAATCGTTTGAAGCACAGATTCATTAACCAGTTCCACAAACATGATTCAAGAGAATCAAAATTCCACAAACCAGGACACTTTAAACTTAGCATAGCTTCACGCCATATCTGTGAAGAAAACGAGCAGGAAACAAATAGATGATTAACAATTTCATCAGTCTTACAAAGAACACATCTATTAGGCCCATGCCATGCCATACCCTCCTCTATCCATTATACCACATTAGAAATCAGTTCGTCAAAGCCAACCACAGAAACAAACGTGTTTTTAAAGGACACTTTCATTTCCAAAAACTAGACCACCACCACTTTCTATCAATTTAAGTGTCACAAGAAGCCAACACCTCATAATGGAGTTTAGCAATGAGAGTTCCAGAAGCCCTATTCCATGTCCATACCAACTCATCATCTTCATCACACACAGAAATCCCATTGTGAGTAATAATTTGAGTATAAGATCTATACTCGCCTTCCAAAACCCCCATCAGGCCTAACTCCTCTTCTGAAAGTCAAACTTGTACACCATTGTGTTGTATACCTTGGATCCCAACATCGACTAAAACCTTCAAACCATGAGAGTTTAGAAACCCTCTTAACTCTTGGAACAACAAATAATTGCCTCCCCCTCCAACTCGCGACCACGAATCTTCCCCCAGTTGAGCTCGATTCCCTCTCTCAATATTCCATGCCACCCACTTGCCAAGAACCGGAAAATCATGAGCTAGACCTTTCCAAATAGTGGAAACCCCTTTAAAATATTTTAGCTCCTTCCTGATCCATTGTTCTACGAGAAGGGAATTGAAATATTTCCACTTCATAATAGTACCCCACATCCCCTCATCAAAGAACATCCTCCATAAGCTCTTAGCTACCAAGGCTTGGATGAATACAAGAATATTATTCAAACTCCACCCCCTTTTCTTTCGGTCCGACCAATATTTTCCATTTAACCAAAGGCATGCTTTCTTTTTGTTTTCTTCCGAACCATGGAAAACTAAAACATCGCTGACAATTTTTGTCACAAATGCTTTTCAGGACATGGGCCAAAGAGAGCCAATACACGGGAATACTCTCAAGTACCAATTTGACCAGAACCAATCTTCCTACCAAAGACAACCAATGTTGGCACCAACAACTTATTATATCTTCCATCTTCTTTAACAACCACAACTAGTCCAAAATTCGATAATCATTAGGTTTTAGAAAATAACCCAGATATTTTAGGCCACTGTCTAAAGACTCGTACCTATAGTAAACAATATACAAATTTGTTCCTCAATTTCCTTCAAGAAATTGTTACCAATAATGAGCAATTTATTGAAGCTAATATCCATACCAATATCCAAGAAAAAAGAATTAATGAGACGCTTATAAGACCTCCATTCCCATAACATTCCTTCTCCAAAAAGTAGAACGTCATCAACAAAAAGCAAGTGAGTCAACTTTACCTTCTATGCTACCATGACACCTTTAATGGACCCCTTTATTTGATCCTTATGCACAAGCCTACTCAGGCCTTCGATGACCATAAAAAGAGAAAGGGTGATAATGAGAAACCTTATCAAAGCCCCCTCATCACTTTAAAAAACTTGGATGGGGAGCCATTTATAAGTACTGCAAAATTGGTCGAAGCAACACAATCCATGACTCAATTAGTCACCACCAAACTCAACCTGATCTAAAGCACGAGCCTAAGGAAGGTCCAGTTAACCTTATCATATGACTTTTCCAAGTCCAAATTCATAACCAATTCCATAAACCTTTTTATCTTTATTGTATGCATCCCCTCCTGTGCAACTCCAATAGCATCCAAAATCGGGAAATTAAAAAGAAATCCAAATTTCTCTTCTTACATGCATGTAGACAAGATCCCTTTGACCTAATTATCTATAATTTTGGAAATCAATTTAAAGATAAAATCACATATTGAAATGGGCCTAAATTCATTGAAATTCAAAGGGTTGGACTTCTTTGGTATCAATGCTATAAACATAGCATTAATGGCCCTATAAATCCTTCCCAGTGTTCTTGATTCCTCACCAACCCTTAATAACGCATCCGCTAGCAGATCAAGAAACTCAAGATAGAACTCAAGAGTCCATCCATTGTGATCCAGGTGGATATTGGTGGCCACCCACCTATTCCAACTGGCTCCTCTTGACAGTTTTTAGTTCATCACGTTCTTCTGTAATTCTTTGTAATTGTGGGTTCTACAATTCTGGGGTTGTCTAAATCCCTACACAATTTCGAGGTGGATATTGGTGGCCTCCCACCTAATCCAACTAGATTATTTTGGAATTTTTTATGTCAGTACATCTTTTTGTACTTCCATGGTCGTTTTGGGACCCTAAACAGTATTTTTTTGTCTTGCCACAGTCAAACTATAAATGGAGTCAGAATTTGATGGCATAATGTGTACTTATTGAAAATACCTTTCCAACGGGCTATCACGCACCTAAAACGGAGGTCATATGCAAAAGTTACGACACCGGGAAGTTGAGATACCAACTTACCCATCGGGGCCCACATAACTTTTGGCATTTCATCTCCTAGGGTTAGAATTTTGGATGTCTAGGGTTTTGGCATTCATGAGTAATGTTAAAAATGCCTCTGGAGGCTCATTGCAATCATTCTTCTCAGACATATGCGTGTAGCAAGCCACATCTCTTCTTAGAGATAGCAACCACCATTCGAGAAAGTTGTTTCTAGTTCTGCAGTTTTACAATTTCAGCCTATTTTATTTATTCAATAGAAGTTATTATTCACTGGATATCTGTTGTTGTTCTTTGTATCTCTGCATTATTGTATTCAGTCTATTATTCCTTTCGTTTTTCTCATAAATATGGATCAGTGGTATTAGAGAGGTATACTCTTCATTTATTTTTCTGCGTGCATGTCCCCGACAAGATCTAGGTACAAGAATTTGGGACTCAAACCAGTCGAGCCTCTGGAAGATCGGCCACGCCAAGCCTGACAAAAAACCATGGGGGATGAGAAGAAGATGATGGAGCAGGAGATCCTTTTAAAAAAATTCTCAAGGAAGCCCTTGCACGACAAAGGAACGAAATGATGGACAACTTTGCACAGATTCTTCGGTGACTTCCCACAGGAGACACATCTTCATCAAGTGGCCATGCAACCCCCTTCAAGGTACAAGTAAATTTTGATATTCCATTATTTGGAGGAATGATAGATGAGGATGTTGTAGATAAATGGATGAATATGCTCGAAAGGTATTTTTCGGTCCACAATTTTTCTGACAGGGAAAATATTACTTTTACACTCCTCAAGGCCATCCCCCATGTTAAGGACTGGTGGGATACTTACTCTGAGAAAAGGGCCATAGAGGAATCCGCAATATTTGTGCTCACCCCCACATGGGATTCCTTCAGGGATGCCATTAAAGAAACATTCTACCTTGTTGGAAGCTACGAGGACCAGTACACAAGATGGACCACGTTGCGTCAAGAAAGGGACCAAACAGTACCAGATTTCACCAATATTTTCCATACCCTGCACACCAAATTTGGTATCAAAGACTTGGAATGACATCTGGTGCTAAATACCGTGGTTGTATGCATAGATACATTCAAACATAAATGGATTTTCTGGACATTGCATCATTAGGTGCGGCTTTTAGATATGTTGTCAAGATCGAGCAAAAATTTAAGCAGAAGAGGTGAGAGTTTGGATCTACAAACTCCTCACAGCCAAAGCAGGGAAAAGGCGGCTCCAACCCACAAAACAAGGGACAGATCAAAGATGGTCGCTCTCAGGACAACCAGTCTGATCCGCAACCCAAGAAGGGTAATGACAAGTCAAAGAAGGACATGGGAAAATGGTGTGAATACCATAAAATCCCTTGGCACAATATCGAAGAATGTCGCTCCAAGAAGTCACTAGTGGTCGAGATGAAAGCTTTCGGTTCAGAGGTAGATTCTGAATCCGAATCAAATCTAGAAATTTGGAAGAAAATCATTGATGTCGAACCCAGTTCCACTGTCGCTACCACCAAAGTCCAACCAAGTGAACCAGAAGAACCAGAGGAAGGGGAACGCCTCTTTCACTCACAGATGTGGGTAAAGGGGACTCTTGTATTTCATTGTTGATAGCGACAGTCAGAAGAACCTGATTTCAGCAGAGGTCATCAAGCGGTTGGACCTGTCGATAACACTGCACCCACATCCCTAGACCATCGAATAGCTTCACCAAGGACGAGATATATGCGTCACCCAATAGTGGCGTCTGCCCTACAGCGTCAATCCCTTCAAAGATGAGGTATTGTGTGATATTTCTCCCCTTGAAGTTTGTGATGTTATTTTAGGCTAGCCTTTGTGGAAGTGACAAGTTCTGTATGAGTCTAGACCCTGCAGTGTTATTATTACTTTGGGTATACAATTGTACAAGATACCAGAGGTAGCGTCACCTACCGTTATTTCTTTAATCTCTACTAAGCAATGCAGTAAGGTCATTTCATAGATCGGGAAGTTCATCTTCTTTGTGATCCGTGCTCGCAGTAAGCAGAAGGTCATCGCCACATCTGTGACCTCTACACGAAGCCTCTCTTTGCATCAAAAGCAAGTGGACGGGATCATGGAAGAGTACATAGAAATCTTCTCCTCACCCACTAAGGTACTGATGCACTGTCAAGTCAAGCATCCAATTGATCTAACCCCCGGTGCCTTGTTGCCTAATGGAACAATCTATAGTCGCTCGTTGATGGAAAATGATGAAATCAAGCGAAAGATCCAAGAGTTACTTCAAAAGTGGCACATCCGACCCAATGCATCCCCTTGCGGAAGCCCAATTGTGTTGGTGCAAAAGAAAGACAAGACCTAGAGGCTCTTCATTGATTATAGAGCATTAAACAAAATCACAATCAAGAATCGGTACCCAATTCCATGAATTGATAACCTTCTTGACCAACTCAAGGGGGCAAAGTTCTTCAACAAGATTGACCTAAATTCTAGCTACTAATAGGTTTCCATTGAATCAACTAATGTATGGAAGACAACTTTCAAATCTAGAGAGGTCTCTTCAAATGGTTGGTCATGCCCTTTGGCTTAACAAATGCACCAACAAATTTCATGAGATTGATGGATTATGTATTGCGACCCTTAACCAACTCTTTTGTGGTGGTATATCTGCATGACATCCTCATCTTCGGGAGAACTTGGGAGGAGCACATGCAACATATTCAACAGTTTTTGGGCACTCTGTGGCAACACAAGCTATATGCCAACTTGGAAAAATGCTCCTTTGGCATGAACATAGACCAATACTTGGGCTACATTTTTGATGAGCCTGGGGTACCTGTGGATCCAACTATGATACGATTCATTCATGACTAGACAACCCTGACCACACTAACCGAGATTCAGATATTCTTGGGACTTTCCAACTTCTACCAGATGTTCATGTTGGGATTCTCCCATATTGCATGGGCCCTCGGCCAAGTAACCAAGGGCGGTGGAAAGGAAAATTTCACATGGGGGAAGGCACAACAATAAGAATTTGATGATCTGAAGCATCGCTTGTGCTCAACTCTAGTACTCTCCTTACCTGATCTGCAACAATCGTTCAATATTGAGATTGATGCCTCCGACTATGTTGTCGACACAGTTCTCACTCAACATGGTCATCTAGTAACATACCATATTGAGACACTCTCAGATACTGTCTGAAAATACCCCACCTATGACAAATAAATGTATTCCATTGTGCAAGCCTGTCGTCAATGGAAACATTACATTCTGGGTAGGGAGATAATCATCCACACTGATAACAAGCCTCTACAGTTCATACAAACACAAGGGAAGTTGCAAAACGACATCCATCAAAATTGGTCCACATACCTACAACAGTTCCATCTCAACATCAAGTATAAAACAGGGAGCACAAATTGTGTTGTTGACTGACTCAGTCGCCCTCACATTGATGCACTCACAACAGTGCTCCATTCCTATGGGAATGATGCATCTGAGTCTCCCCAACTTTATCAGGGTGACCCTGACTTCACAACCACCTATCATCTCTTGGGTATGGGAGTGAATGTCACCGATTTTCACATCCAAGATGGACTATTATTCCATCTGGGCCACCTCTATGTTCCCACAAGCGAGCATGAAAAGATGATTTGGGAGGCTCACTACAATCAAATGGGAGAACATTTTGGTGTAGAGAAAACTATGGTCGTTCTACAGAAACATTTTTATTGGCCAAAACTTCGGCAAGACGTCAACAATTATATCAAATATTGCACTGCATATGCCATTGCCAAGCCAACCATCAAGAAGCAAGGCTTATACACCCCTCTTCCTACTCCTGAGAGGCCTTGGGAATCCATATCAATGGATTACATGTCTGGTATTTCTTCCACCAAGCATGGCAATGATTGTGTATTTGTGGTGGTTGATCGATTTTCGAAGATGACCATTATCACAGCCTGCAAGAAGAGAATCACATCGGCAAATACTGCCAAGATCTTCTTCTAACGGGTGTGGGTCCATTTTTGGATACCACAGACCATCACCTTATATTGGTACAACATGTTCCTCAACACATTTTTCTCGAGTCTCTAGTCACTGTTGGACACCAAGCTCACTAAATCCACTTCTTTCCACCCCTAAACCGGTGGCCAGACAGAGGTCATCAATCAAATGATTGTGCACATCCTACACATGTACAACTCTAAGAATTTGCGTACATGGGATGAGAGTATTCCCTATGTTCAAATAAGCTACAACAGGGCTCTCCATAGCTCCATCGGCCATAGCCCATTTCAGGTAGGGCTAGGATTCCAACCCTTGGGTCCCATTGATGTTGCACTACCTCTTGCAACCACATAGGTAGAATATTTTCATGTTTTGTCTAAGGCCAATAAAGCCACCATATTCAGTGAGAGGATTTATCACATCCGCCAACAGGTCCATGAGATTTTGTAGAAAGCCAATGCTAAGTACAAGCAGCGTCATGATCAGCACCGGGTACTGCACCATTTTCAGGTGAGAGACAAGGTCTGGTTACATTTGTAGAAAGAGTGCCTTACAGGGCCCCATCGGAAGCTCCACCCACTTCTATATGGACCTTACACTATCACCAAGGTTGTGGGTAGCAATTTTTTTGAGCTCAACACTCCACCCTTCCTTGGCTTGCACCCAGTGTTCAATGTGGACCTCCTTCGACCATATTTTCCACCATTATTGGACACCTCAGAGATCCCAAAATAGTTGAAACCAACATAGCTCAACCCTAATTGAATGGAACATGAATCCACTGATCATATAGTGGATACACAGGTCAATGGCACTTGGCAACAGAGGATCCAACTTTATCGGGTTGTCAAAGGAGGACAACTCCTACACCAAGGAAAGTGGATCACCCAGGGCCAAATTCAACAGAATTTTCCTCACCTTATGGGGGCACTCAATGAAATGGAGATCATTTCTTCCTAAGGGGGGAGGATTGATCCAGGTGGATATTGGTGGCCACCCACCTATTCCAACTGGCTCATCTTGATAGTTTTTAGTTCAGCACATTCTTCTATAATTCTTTAAAATTGTGAGTTTTACACTTCTGGAGATGTCTAAAGCCCTACACATTTTCCAGGTGGATATTGGTGTCTGCCCACCTAATCCAACTGGATTATTTTGGAATTTTTCATGTCAATACATCTTTCTATACTTCCAGGGCCGTTTTGGGGCCCTAAACAATGTTTTTTTGGCTTGCCACATTCAAATTGCAGACAGAGTCAGATTTCGATGACATAATGTGTAGTTCTCGAAAATACATTTCCAACAGGATATCACACGCCTAAAACTAAAGTCATATGCAAAATTTACGACCCCGAGAAGTTGAGGTACAAATTTACCCATCAGGGCCCACATAACTTTTGGTATTTCATCTCCTAGGGTTAGGTTTTTGGATTTCTAGGATTTTATCATTCATGTGTAATGTTAAAAGGGCCTCTGGAGCCTCATTGTAATCATTCTGTTCAGACAGACGTGCGTAGCAAGCCACATCTCTTGTCAGAGATAGCTACCACCATTCGAGTAAGTTGTTTCCAGTTTTGTAGTTTTACAATTTCAGCCTATTTTATTTATTCAATATAATTTATTGTTCACTGGATATTTTTTGTTGTTCTCTGTATCTCGACGTTATTGTATTCAGTCTGTTATTCCTTTCGTTCCCCTCATAAATATGGATCACATTTGGACCTGGGATCTTATATTTTTTAAATCCAAAGAGAGACATTTTAAGCTTGTCTTATTACCTGCATATGTTCACCTATATGGATTAACTATGATTCCTTGAATAAATCTTTGAAATGAGCCTCCCCTCCTTCTACAAGATCCCTGGAGGACCTGAGTTTTCTCCTATCCAAGCCTTCTAGCTCCCGAAGAGTATTAAGAACCTTCTTATACTCCACAAATTTGTGAAAGAACTTGGTGTTATTTTCTCCCTCCTCCAGCCAAATAGCATGAATTTTTAGCCTCCAAGTCATCGCTTTTATAGACAACAAATTAGCCTTTTGTTATTCGAAAGCTTGGAGCTCAACCTGTTCCTCCAAAGAGAAGACTCCTACCATATTTCTACTAAAAATCAACCCAATTTTTTCCTCAATCTCCTATAACTCGACCTGACATGAGGCTCTTATTTATTTTTCTAAAACAACCACAAACCTCTTCAAATGATTCAAACTAGATACAAATTGGACCATAGTTGATCTATCCAAACTCTAATAAAAGAAACACAAATTATTCAAAACCAAATGCCAAAAATACTCCTCTTTGATTCATGCATGATTCAACTTGAATGGCACCATGACCTTTTCTGTTGTTGTTTCTAATTGCAACAAAATTTATTGGTGATCAGAAGATCCATCCACTTCGATCCAAAACCTGTAAAAATCAAAATTATCCAACAAACCCTCAATAATCAAGAACCTATCAAGATGCTTTCAGACCCCTACATTGCCACACCTTCCTTTTCACCAAATTGGGGCCAACAACACCGGTTCTACATCTACCAAACTCGAACTTTCAAAGAGATGGAAAAAATACTAAGCAAGAGAATCTTGATGAGATTACTGCCCCAAACCTCTCTGCCATCCTCAAAAAGTTCAAGTCACCCCAAAAAATAAGGCTAGGATCTTTTAATATGCCTTCGTCATCGAGAGAATCCCAAAGTTTCGTATTAGCATATGGTCCATAGCAATTTATGATTTTCACAACCTTGTCGAGAGCCTTAACTTCCCCTTCCAAAATGATCTCTACAACATATAAGCTAGTATTAAGTATTGCGAAAGAAGAATTCCACCGAAAAACACTGTTATAACCCTAAATTGCACCACACATACTTACCTGGCATCAGGTCAACTCATATCCCTTCTTTTCCAAAGCACTGCTGAACAACTCTTTGAAAATCCTCTTTTATAAAGGCCCACACACCCTAATCCATTACTGCACGTGTGTACACGCTGGCTGACCCAAAACAGCCCGCGTGGACCGACAAAAGAACGAAAAAAGGAAAGTTGTTAACGGAACAAAAAGCTATGGGTGAGTTAACTAAAACTCTCGGCCATGCATGGTCGAGGGTTCGTCCAAATACCTAGCTCCTTCTAGCCTATAAAAGAAGGGGTAGGGGTCCCATTTGGAGGAGGAAAAATATAGCAAAGAAACTCTGCCCATTTATGTATTCCCATTCTCCCAACCCTTTAGCCTTTCCTTATGCCAAAGGAGATTCAAAGAAAAGCAGTTGGAGGACAGAAGAAGAGCAGCCTAGGATCAGGTTCGAGGAGCGGTGGCCGATCTCAACTTTTGTAAGTTGACTCATTCAAAGTAATAAAGAAAATTCTTTTCCCATTCCAATTCATGAACTTTTTATAGCTTGATTAGTATATGTTTGGATTTCTAACCCGTTAGTATATAAGTAGTATGCATGCATAGTTGTTGCTTGTCTTGGATGCAGATCAGCTTTGGAAGGAGTATTGCGAACAAGTAATCAAGCACAACGGAGGATCGACATCAAACATCGGGAATGAGGTAGGTTGATCCTTCCATGCATTTACTAAGAAAAGGGGATTTAAATCTAGGGATGAAGGTAGAAAGTAATTTCTCTTTGGTCATATCTGCATGCAAAGTCTGAACTATATTTGCTAGTCCGTAGGGAGATTTTCCCAACAACAGAATTGGTGACCATACTGGGGAGACTCTCTAGGGTTCCTAGAATTTTTAGTATTTGGGTAGTTTTACAGACTAGTTTTTTTTTTGGCATGTTTTTTCTTTTAGTTTCTGTAAGGTCTGAGCTAGCAGGGAGTCTGGTTTTCCATACCATCTTTCCCTATATTTTGCTTGATTATGTTTTTCGGGACCCATAGAGGTACACGTGGCCTGCATAAGGTCTGCACGCGTGTGCCCGCGCCCTACTCTCTTACAGCCCACGTGTGAACGCTAGCTGAATGTAACACCCTGTTTCCCCCAACTTGTAAATATAAATGGACGGGCCAAGAACTATGGAAAACTCATACATGTGAATATGTGATGTAAATAGACCTTGAGGAAAAGTTCAATAAATGTGAATGACATTTTGAACTTATTGCAGGACTGCTGAGAGGGGATGTGCAGAAAAAGAGACCACGATGGCGGTGGGGAGCACCTGAAAAGGCGGCGATAACTCCCACCAAGAATTAAATACCATATTTGGACTCCACTGGCCCGGTGAACCAAAAGCGGCTCGCTGGCCCTGAAAATTAATGGCTCGCAGACTGGTAGGCGAATGGCTTGATGAGGGATGGGATGGTGAACCGCCCATCCGTAGAGCCGTCAGGCCTGATCAGTGCGAGGGAAATCACGCCACACGCAACCTCGCGAGAGGATAAGGCGTATGGCAGAGGCGATTGAGAGGGAAGACGCGAGGGGAACTCTGGCATGATGCAGAGTGAGTGATAGCAGAGAGGAAGGATTGCAACCTTCGCTCCTGGTCACTGGCAGACAGAGAGATGCAGTCTCATAGCATCGTGGTCTCAACTCGGGGGTGGCTAGTGGTAAATCCATTGGGAGTCGATGAGCCTACGGTTGGGTGGAAATGAGCACCCCTCTCAGTAATCGCACCCACTTCTGGTGTTATCTCTGATAAGTGTTTTATATGTATTGCATCTTGAAATTTATAGACTGACATGTATACATATATGCTCATAGAACTGTGAGATTGTGAATGATTTCAGTGTAAGAATGCATGTGCAGTGTTTTGATAAGAAATAATAGATATATGCTTATAAACCCTGCATGGCTTATGTTGATGAATAGATTTAATTATGCATGAGTTGAACCCCATCAGACTTCCAGCCCATCCTTGGGAGTTTGCTTTCCTTTGTCTGTTTCCAGGAATTCCCTGGAATAGATCTCTTCATAGAGATTCCCTTCCTAGAATGGTTTACCAAGAACCCAGAAAAGGACTTGAACTCACAAGTCTTAATAACCTTGTACGAGGAGAAATAACCTTCTTAAGATTCCGAAGTATCAGCACAGAGATAGGTAACAAATCGACGGATGAGATACTGTCGGAAGACCCATGGTCATTCACGACCATCAGATTGACGAAAGTAGTCGGAGCGTTATACCCCTTGTTCCTTTTCCTTCTATCTTCGTGGATAGCGAGGAAATTGGGACCGTAGGTTTCCCAAAGTCCATGAGAATTTGTGGACCATTGATTCTTCCACATCCACAAAGTAGTGGAAGAGTGTGTGGGGTGGGACAGATCTGAACCGTTAGATCTGAGCAGATATCCTGCCAGCCATTAGATCTCGGGAAAGTTGCGCAGGTTTTAAGTCCTAGTATGCCGACGAGGAGTCCCGGAAGAGTCATCGGGGTTTGACGGTCAAGAGAATCGAGACCTTGTAGTTCACGAAATCCCGAGAAAGGATCCTGGCTGTTGATCTCGGCAGGACACGCGTCAGACATCAGGACCGGAGTCGGGATTTAACTCATCGAGGATTCCAGGAGTGAAGAGATCGTGGCATCAGGATTCACGATCCGCGAAATCTCGATAAGCTCAGAACTGTCCATCAGCAGGGACACGTGTCGGAAGATCCCGAGGAGTCGGGGATCGGAGAATCAGAGTTTTCGAAGGCGTGAAACTCTTAACTGTTGGAATCACGATCCGCGATATCCCGGCAAGATCAGGACCGTCCGTTGGCAGAGGACACGTGGCGGAGATCAAGCGCCATCGGCGTTTGGCACATCGGGAAATCGACATTTCCAGGGACAACAGGTTGGGGAAGTCCCAGGTGAAAACCCCGACATAATCCGAGCCGTCCATTCAGAGGGACAGGTGTCGAAGATCTGACGAATCGACATTCCCGAGGTCAAAGGAACCAGGACATCGAAAAGTCCGAAACCCCGATGGGGGACAAGGCTACGGTCTTATGAGATAGATGTCATGTGGACCGGGAGCTTAGCCTGGAGGGCTAACAGGAATTAGAGCGCGTCGGGAGTTTGGAGACCAAACCCCGATGAACGGAAGAGATTCCATCGAGGAATCTCAGGGTCTATAATGACCGTTAGATGTGGAAACAAGACGGTAATTTAGGCTAGGATGTGGTTATGCTTTAGGATAAGTAGCAAGTAGATCTGGACGGTCAGAGTCCACCCGCCCAGATCTACGACTGAGGTTCGATTCCGGACCCCCCTTTCCATTCTACCTTTAATGGGGAGGGGGGGGGTCCAGAATTGGTCACGCAACTCTCGAATGGTTGAGATTATTTCATCGCGATCAACGACGCTCAAGTGGATTCCGGACCCCCCTTGCCATTCTGCCTTTAAGAGGGGGGGGGGTCCGAAATATTGTGGCGTGTGAAGTGGGGCCCCTCCCTGTTATTATGACCACCGTGTTGCGTTTCCCTCTTGCCACCAGTACTACACCTAACCGCGCGACGGGGCTTGTTCTCTTTGGCGGTTCTCTACTCGTGTGGAGATTTATTCCTATTGGCCATTCACTGACCCCATGGGCATTCCTCCTTGTGGGACGCTCGATAGCCCTGTCGGAGATTCGGTGGTTGTAGAGTCTAATGTTTGGGCATTATTGTAGTGCCGAAGCACGAAACACAAATAAAGACTGCGTCCAAACTAGACCGAGATCCTGACCCGCGATCACGTGACAACGGAGAAGAAAAAAGATAGAGCCAGCTTATGCTGGGCCTCCTCGGATATTTAGGAGTTCGAATCCGACAGAGGACCGGAAAAATTTGATTTAGGCAGCGGGTATGTTACAAATTGGTATTAGAGCATGGTTACAACACTCGGCCTGATTGGGCTCATGCACGAGTCGCGCCTAAACCTCGTTCAAAACACTCCTATGAGGAGTAATCCCCTTATTTCACTATCTCACCCAGGATTAAGAACCTGGAAAGTGAAAACCCGACTGTGTGTGCATGTGAAAGAGTTATGAATTTATGCGCCATTTATAAAATAAAAATAAAAATAAAAAATGAATTAACTCTTGACTAATAGTCAGTGTTTGTCTTTTCACTCTGGCGAACGATCAACCGCGGGAATCCACAAACGCAGAAAATGGTGACTCACCAAGAGGTGGGAGAAGGCTCCCACAATAGAGATGAAGAGTCAAACGAAAGAAGAGCAATAGGAACCCCTCCAGACCTAGCTGAGACTGTGAGGAGTCTCATGGTCGAATTGAAAAGCTGCAAGGCCGATAATGAAAGGATGATGAAAGAACAAGAAAAGCAAACCGAAATTAATGCAGTTCTACTGCAGAGCTTATCCGACCTACAGCGACAAATGCAGCATGAACCTGAGATTTAGAATCATGGTCGTGTCAGTGGTCACACTGAGAGAAGCACATCCAGAAAGATCCCCCACAGAGGTAAAGGATCAGTGCCAGACGATTCCACTGAGAAGGAAGCTGGCGATTCAGAAGGTTCTTCCAGCAGTAAGACCAGTTCCTATTCTCCAAATAAGAAGAAGAAGCAAAAGACTTCCAAGAGTCACAAATTTGAGGAATTCAGGAAGGCCAAACCTCCCTCCTTCGATGGAGAGATAAAGAAGGGAGAGGAAGTTGAGGCTTGGATACTTGGACTGAAGAAATATTTCAGAGTCCATGATTTCTCAGAAAACTTGGAGGCCCGAGTGGCCACTGTCAATCTCAATGGAAAAGCTTCCATCTGGTGGGAAGACCTTAAGAATATGAAAGGGGTCCGCGAGGAGGACCTGTCTTGGAAATGGTTCGAGAAGTACTTCCGGAAGAAGTATTTGTCGGAAAGGTATTTCGACGAGAAAGCTAAAGAGTTCTACGAACTCAAACTGGGGCAACTTACTATGGACGAGTATGTCAACAAATTCCTTGACTTACTGAGATATGTACCCTACATCAAGGCAGAGAAGGCGAAGGCACAATGCTTCATCAGTGGGCTACCCAAGGAATACCGGAACCGAATTGAATTTGACAAGCCAAAGACCCTAGAAGACACTATACGAAAGGCAACATATTTTCATGAACAATATGGACATCGGGCAGAGTCTCGTGGAGACTGGAAATAGAAGAATGGTTCAAAATCTCAGAAAAAGGGGAGAAAATCCTCAGGATTTAAAAACTACAAGAAGAACCACAGAATGAACTTTCCAACCCAGAGTGTACACCAGCAAAACTTTCCCTCGGTGAACAGAAATAAAACTTCTGGACCTATACCAGTAAAGACTGATAACCCAAAGAGGAAACCTTTGGAATGCTGGGATTACGGAGGAGAACATCTTCGAAGAGACTGCCCACACCGACAACAGAACAGTCGGAAAGTTTATAACATGCAGGAAGCTACCATAGTCAATGATGTGGCAAGGAGTGTGCCACAGATTTATGCAGCCTTGGATAATAACCAAGCTGACCACCAAGCTTCAGTGGTGGGAATAGAAGGTATGATTTTCAACCACCTAGAGTCTATTTTGATTGACCCTGGTTCAAATTTGAGTTATATAGCCCCTAGAGCTATTGATAAGTGTAAACTGCAGCCACAGAAGCAAACTAAACCATGGTTGGTACAGTTAGCCACTGGCACCAAAAGAAAGGTAGTAGAGGTCATACCAACTTGTCAATTCATGTTGGGTGAATTCCCCACCTAAGCAACCCTTAATGTATTACCCCTGGGATCATACGATTTGTTGATTGGCATGGATTGGTTGGCCGCTCATAAAGCCAAATTGGACTGTTACCATAAAACCTTAGAATGCGTAAGCAAATAAGGAAGAAGGATAACCCTCCAAGGGATCCAAAAGCCAGTCTCGGTGAGACAAATATCAACCCTGCAAATGAGGAAGTATTGTCGAAAGGGATGTCCCCTATATGCAATACAGGTGTTGAAAACAACCGAAGGTGCATACCCAAGCCCTAATGATCACCTTGTCCTGAGAAAATACCGAGATGTGTTTCCAAAGGAAATACCGGGTCTACCTCCGAGAAGAGACATTGACTTCTCAATAGAACTTGCACCAGAAGCGGTGCCGGTGTCTAGAACACCCTACCGGATGAGCACACCTGAGTTAGTATAACTCAAGTTACAATTGAAATAAATGATGGATAAGGGTTATATTCGACCCAGCGTGTCCCCATGGGGAGCACCGGTCCTGTTTGTGAAAAAGAAAGATGGCACCCTTAGACTGTGTATAGACTACAGACAACTTAATAAAGTAACCATAAAGAACAAATACCGCTTGCCCAGGATCGATGATCTATTCGATCAGTTGGGAGGTGCATCTGTTTTCTCAAAGATTGACTTGAGGTCAGGATACCATCATGTCTAGATCAAGGGTGAAGACATCCATAAGACCGCTTTCCGAACACGGTATGGTCATTATGAGTTTGTGGTAGTACCATTTGGGTTAACTAACGCCCCTGATACTTTCATGTGCTTAATGAACAATGTACTCAGTAAATTTCTAGATAAATTTGTACTAGTTTTTATTGATGATAGCTTAATCTACTCTAAGAGTAGAGAAGAACATGAAGAGCATCTTAGACTTGTGTTGCAAGTGCTAAGAGAGCATCATCTCTATGCTAAATTCAGCAAGTGTGACTTCTTCCAGAAGAAAATACACTACTTGGGACATGTTCTATCCAAGGAAGGGGTGGCAGTAGATCCTGACAAGATCAGGTCTATCATGGAATGGCCTACCCCAAAGGATGTCTAAGACATCAGATCCTTTATGGGATTGGCGGGATACTATAGAAGATTCATAAAATATTTCTCCAAGATTAGTTGTCCAATCACTGCCCTCCAGAAGAAGGGAACAAAATTTCTGTGGACACAGCAATGTGAAGAAAGATTTCAAACCTTGAAACATTTACTAACCCATGCACCCATGTTGAAAATTGCTGACCCAGAAGCTGACTTCCTTATGTGCACAGATGCCCGTAGAGAAGGGCTCGGAGGAGTCCTTATGCAGGAAGGAAAGGTGATCTTCTATGAATCTCGAAAATTGAATGAACATGAGGTCAACCATGTGACTCATGATTTGGAATTGCCTGCCATAGTGCATGCCTTAAAAATGTGGAGGCATTACCTCCTGGGAAGGAAATTTGTGCTTATGACAGATCATTGTGGATTACGGTATTTGTTTGATCAACCCAAGCTTAATGCTAGACAAGCCAGATGGATTGCCCTCCTTAGCGAATTTGATTTCGAAATCAAACACATCAAAGGGAAGGAGAATAGGGTGGCCGATGCCCTCAGCAGAAGCATGAGAACAATTCACTTGGCAGCGGTGAGTACCTGCGAGACAGATGTCAAGAACAGAGTGAAAGAGGCACAAGAAACAGATCCCTTCGTCCAAAATGTGACCCTGTACCTACAGCAAGAACCCACTGGAGAAAAATATGAAGGATATCAGACGACCGAAGGAGGTCTACTCACCTACAGAGATAGACTGTACATTCCCAATTGTGATGACTTGAAGAGGTTCATCATGGATGAACTACATAAAAGACCCTACACTGGTCACCCAGGATACCAGAAAATGATCACTGCCACCCGAAAAAAAATTTATTGGCCTGGATTGAAGAAGGACATAGCCAAATATCTGGCCCAATGCATAGAATGTCAACAGGTTAAAGAAGAACATAGACACCCAGTAGGATTACTACACCCTTTACCCATCCCAGAATGGAAATGGGAAACCATCTCCATGGATTTTATCACTGGATTACCAACTTCAAACAAATAGAATGATGCCATTATGGTAGTGGTGGATAAACTGAGCAAGTCTGCTCATTTCATCCCCATCAAATCGACCTGCACGGTGATAGATATCACCCAGGTATTCATGAAAGAGGTATTCAGACTGCACGGTATGCCAAAAGAGATAATATCTGACAGAGACACAAAATTCACTTCCAAATTATGGAAATCACTGATGACGGGTTTAGAGACCAAATTGTTGTTTAGTACCGCCTATCACCCTCAAACCGATGGACAAACAGAAAGAGTAAATTAGATATTAGAAGATATGTTAAGGATGCATGTGATGCATCAGCCCAGGAAATGGGAAGACTACCTGTCGTTGGTAGAATTTGCCTACAACAACGGCTATCAAGCGTCCTTAAAGATGAGTCCGTTCGAGGTCCTCTATGGTAGACAGTGTAATACTCTAGTCAGCTGGAGTAATCCGGTAAATAG
>ML791126.1:81490-93131 GCA_009831015.1 Picea engelmannii
TCAGTGTAAGAATGCATGTGCAGTGTTTTGATAAGAAATAATAGATATATGCTTATAAACCCTGCATGGCTTATGTTGATGAATAGATTTAATTATGCATGAGCTGAACCCCGTCAGACTTCCAGCCCATCCTTGGGAGTTTGCTTTCCTTTGTATGTTTCCAGGAATTCCCTGGAATAGATCTCTTCATAGAGATTCCCTTCCTAGAATGGTTTACCAAGAACCCAGAAAAGGACTTGAACTCACAAGTCTTAATAACCCTGTACGAGGAGAAATGGCCTTCTTAAGATTCTGAAGTATCAGCACAGAGATAGGTAACAAATCGACGGATGAGATCCTGTCGGAAGACCCATGGTCATTCACGACCATCAGATTGACGGAAGTAGTCGGAGCGTTATACCCCTTGTTCCTTTTCCTTCTATCTTCGTGGATAGCGAGGAAATTGGGACCGTAGGTTTCCCAAAGTCCATGAGAACGTGTGGACCATTGATTCTTCCACATCCACAAAGTAGTGGAAGAGTGCGTGGGGTGGGACAGATCTGAACCGTTAGATCTGAGCAGAGATCCCGTCAGTCGTCAGATCTCGGGAAAGTTGCGTAGGGTTTAAGTCCTAGTATGCCGACGAGGAGTCCCGAAAGAGTCATCGGGGTTTGACGGTCAAGAGAATCGAGACCTTGTAGGTCACGAAATCCCGAGAAAGGATCCTGGTCGTTGATCTCGGTAGGACACGCGTCAGACATCAGGACCGGAGTTGGGATTTAACTCATCGGGGATTTCAGGAGTGAAGAGATCGTGGCATTAGGATTCGCGATCCGCGAAATCCCGATAAGCTCAGAACTGTCCATCAGCAGAGACACGTGTCAGAAGATCTCGAGGAGTCGGGGATCGGAGAATCGGAGTTTTCGAAGGCGTGAAACTCTTACATGTTGGAATCGCGATCCACGATATCCCGGCAAGATCAGGACCGTCCGTTGGCAGAGGACACGTGGCGGAGATCAAGCGCCATCAGCGTTTGCCGCATCGGGAAATCGACATTTCCAGGGACAAGAGGTCAGGGAAGTCCCAGGTGAAAACCCCGACATAATCCGAGCCGTCCATTCAAAGCGACAGGTGTCAAAGATCTGACGAGAGTTGGAAAATCGGGGAATCGACATTCCCGAGGTCGAAGGAACCAGGACATCGGAAAGTCCAAAACCCCGATGGGGGACAAGGCTACGGTCTTATGAGATATATGTCATGTGGACCGAGAGCTTAGCCTGGAGGGCTAGCGGGAATTAGAGCGCGTCGGGAGTTTGGAGACCAAACCCCGATGAATGGAAGAGATTCCGTCGGGGAATCTCAGGGTCTATAATGACCGTTAGATGTGGAAACAAGACAGTAATTTAGGCTAGGATGTGGTTATGCTTTAGGATAAGTAGCGAGTAGATCTGGACGGTCAGAGTCCACCCGCCCAGATCTACAGCTGAGGTTCGATTCCGGACCCCCCTTGCCATTCTACCTTTAATGGGGGGGGGGGGTCCGGAATTGGTCGCNCGAATGGTTGAGATTATTTCATCACGATCAACGATGCTCAAGTGGATTCCGGACCCCCCTTGCCATTCTGCCTTTAAGAGGGGGGGGGGGTCCGAAATATTGTGGCGTGTGAAGTGGGGCCCCTCCCTGTTATTATGACCACCGTGTCGCGTTTCCCTCTTGCCACCTGTACTACACCTAACCGCGTGACGGGGCTTGTTCTCTTTGGCGATTCTCTACTCGTGTGGAGGTTTATTCCTATTGGCCATTCGTTGACCCCATGGGCATTCCTCCCTGTGGGACGCTCGATAGCCCTGCCGAAGATTCGGTGGTTGTAGAGTCTAATGTTTGGGCATTACTGTAGTGCCGAAGCACGAAACACAATAGACACTGCACCCAAACTAGACTGAGATCCTGACCTGCGATCACGTGAAAACGGAGAAGAAAAGAGATAGAGCCAGCTTATGCTGGGCCTCCTTGGATATTTAGGAGTTCGAATCCGACAGAGGACCGGAAAAATTTGATTTACGCAGCGGGTATGTTACACTGAAGAGGTAGCAGTAGCATGTAGAGTTCAGAGAACTTCAGAGGCAGTCATCCTCTTCCCTGTCTGAATCACACATTCTCAGGGGGTTTTCTGGAATTCGTTCTGAGTCTTGTTTGCTAGCAGTCCTATCTCATATTGTTTTTGCCTTATCATTTTTTCCTTACATTATTTGTTTTTCTGTCAAAAGAGTGTTCAAGCCCTCAAGGGATCCTGGTTATCAATATCAGTGGTCTCTTCCTGGTTTTGGGTCCTCTGTCTACTTTTTTCTCAGAGTTTAGATATACACGCGGCCTGTACAAGGTCAGCCTGCGTGTACACGCCCTTTGTCTCTATCGAGCGCGCGTTCGCACGTGGCTGTTAAAGTGACAGTCGCGTGCTTGTACAGGATACTTGTTTTTGAGGGTAAGGCATTCATCCTTTCCCTTGATAAGCATTATTCCTCTCAGGTGTTTGAATCTCTAGCTTAGGAGTAATCTTACCCTTAGCTTGTTTTTTCTCATTTAAAAAATTGTCATAAAAATAAAAGAATTTTTACGGTTTTTAGACAAGTGTGAGAGTCATTTTTTTTTAAATTGCTAGTGTGTGATTTTTTTTTAATCTGATTCTTTACGATCTGCGATTAAGCCAGAATTGTTTTTCTTGGTTTTTGCTTGTCGGTATTTTTCCTTTTTTGCTTTACTAGCATTTAAATAAATAAAAATCTCTTTTCATTTTCTTGTTTGATTGAAAAGCGTGTTTCTGCATTATTAAGCCAGAGAAAAGTCTTTTATTTCATAAGTTTTTGTAGTTCACTTAGATCATAAGTAGCTCGTAGTCAAGTGAAATTCCTTTGAGTTTTTTGTCCAAAATCTTAGAAAAATTAAAAATATTTCTTTTGAAAAGTTGTTGAAATTTTGCATTCAGTAAAAGTTTTGTTTCCAACTTTTTTATTCATTTTCTGCTTTGTCTTTTACACATCATCAGTTTCACCTTCATACCCCTTGACGTAAGACAAATCTATAAAATTAACGCTAAATTTAAAATCTTCTAGACTTTTATGTTTGTAGGGTTCACCAACTAGTTCAGGACAAGGGCCTTGGATTAGGTTGGAGAGAAAACTCTTCAAGGCCTTTTTAAATCAAACATTGGAGTCTGAGATAGGGAGTGTCTAAGTCCAGTGTCATGAAAGTTATCCGGGACCCCCCTCTAACACAGGGGATAAACATGAGGTCACGTGCGGAAAGGTAGCGGAGATAACCCCTCCAAAGCTGGACCAATCGTAGTGGAGAACACATATAGAGGACTTGTTTTGGGATTCCGTCGTTTGCATTTTCCACGGGGCTTCGTGGGTCTCGAATCCGTTCGAGGTCCTCATTTGTCTTCCGGACCATTTTCTCTCAATACCCTTGAAAGGTTTCAGGCTCGATACCCTGCTCATTGTGGTCTACCCGACTTTCGACTATACCCGCCTGGTGATTGTTCGCGTGCTGGAAACCTAGTTGCCAATCTTTTTTAGGGACATACACAGGTGACTGCGGGGGTATACCACGGTACCTAGGACAAACATCGGGCCACGCTTTGCAGATTATACCCAGAGGGTGCTTCCATGTTCGATTTTCACTTGCACCGATAAGTTGCTCTAGTGTTGGTTGTTGTAACTGTTCTTCCAATTAATTTAGTGTTTGACTGTCTTATCTTCTAGGAATTTTTTTAGTGTGTGTTACTTTTGAGCGTTTAGACTACCTTAGAGTGTCTTGGATCTTCTCACACAGTGGAGGATCCCAAGCTCCGCCAGTCACGAAGGCTTCTTGGCCTGCCGTTGGTTACACTGGAGCCACCCCCGCCACCATTAAGGAAAAAGCTAGACCAACAAGGGTCTTTTGAAGCGACCGGGTTACAAACCATTGTGCCTGACCAACCCCCAGAGGAATCGACCGTTTTGGACCTTGAAGCAACCGCTCTTGGCTCGGTTGAAACCCCAACCACTGATTTCTTGGCACCTTTCATTGTACCAATTCAATTTTACGAGCACCAGACAGTGTCGCACACAGCAATGGAAACAAATGTTGTTACTCCTTCTGGGAATTCTTCAATTCCCACCACGGTTGTCACCACAGGAGAGCTTTCATCTCCTAACCCACCGTCGTCGGTCCGAGCCACCATGGTCTCAACCGTAACTACTTCGCACAGTGGTCCGATCCTGTCTCTGGTGGTGGCCACAACCCCTTTCACACCAAGTGCGACAAGCCCTCCGTTCTCATACGGGATGCCTAGTTCGGGTACAAGTCATGTACTTTACTACTCCACTTTACAGACTTTGGGTCTGGGGGCAGGGAGCTCTAGCACTCCTCTGCAAGGTCACATGGGGGGAACTCATGCTCCTTTTAACTCTTTTCCTTATGGCGGAGGTCATATCCCTCCTTCGTCCCCTTCACTTAGTGGCTCACATCAACAATCCGTCGGGCAACCTACACACAATAGTTTATTTGGAGCGGAGAGTCAAGGACCACCTTCGCATAGTATGCCAGTAGGTTCGACACCATTTTCTTTGAACGGAACGTTTGGTAACAACACCTTCTCGTCAGCCACTTTCCCGACTGGGGGCAACCCCATTTTTGGACAATCTACTCCTATGCAGGGTACTATTCCTGCACAGGGGGAAAACCTGGCAGGACCTTGGAATTCAGGGCAGGGATCCGTTCCTTCCTCCGGAATGCCGATCTGGAGTAATTCTTTCCACAATCAATGGAACCCCGAACAAACTACTATGCCTATCCCCACAGGAATGGCATGGGGTAAGCCTTCCCAAATTCCTTCAAATATAATGCATGCCCATCCATCTATGTCCTATTTGGGAAATCAGTCGATGATGTCTCCACATATGCAAAATCCATATGTGTGCCATGGCCATGGTTTCTACCAAAATCCAGGCCAGCAGCCAAACTTTTCCTGGCAACTTGGTGCCAGTCAAACTCCAGGCCCATTTTTCCCAAGTTATCAGCAACAACTCAAACTACCGTTCCTGACGACTTTACACTTGCCATATTTGACAAGATTGTTGAATGACCCCATTTGTCACGATCCGCGTTGGCCTCCTATGTCGACGAAGTTGCATTTGGACATTCCAAAGTTTGAAGCCAAGCCTAACGAAGATCCAAGAGATCATGTGACTACCTTCCATCTTTTGTGCTCATCTAACTCATTGAAAGATGACTTCGTACAGTTGTGATTGTTTCAACGTACTCTCATTGGGAGTGCCGCGAAATGGTACATTGAGCTTGATCGCTCAAGATACTCTTCTTTTGGCGAACTGGTGATGGATTTCCTGAACCATTTCCAGTTACTTGTGAGATACGACGTTGGCACAGAGCTGCTCGCCAATTTCGAACAGACAACAGTGGACCATATCTCTGATCACATCCAAGAATGGAGACGTCGGAAGAGTTTAATCAAGGTACCAGTCCCACCAGCATTCCTGCTTGAGTGGTTCCTTAAGTCTTTGGTCCCTCAATTATCCAAATACGTTGCGACGTCAGGAGTTTTCTCTGAAGAAGACGCCATCATGAGGGCTCAACAGTTTGAGCTCATCTATTCTCAGTCTGGTTTATTATACAACATCTTGTTAGATGTGCCACATTCAAAACTAGATAAAACTAGATAGAGAGTTGGACCACATGTCGATGGTATTGTCGGTTCAGCACAAACAAAGCCCGCTGAGCAATTGACAAAGCAGTTGCAGAAGTTATCTATACAACACACAACAGTCAGCCAAACTACTTCTTTGGCTACTCCCTCTACCAAAATGTCGGAAGTACACATAGTGCAATCGACTAACCCAAAGGCCACCCAGCAGCCTGAAGGGAATAAAAAACAACGAAAGAAGGGTAAGGGGGATAAAAAACCCAACGATAATGCTGGTGGGGACAACACTGAAAAACGGAAGGCGAGGTATCCATGAAACTTGTGCGCGGAAGACCACCCGACCCATCTATGTCCTCGACTTGCAGAGGCCCAAAAATTTGTCATGCAGCAACAGAAGGCGGTGTTGACTAATCCATTTCAACATGGGAAAAATCTCACTTAAGCCTCTGCAAGTACGGAAGGGGGCAGCCAAGAAAATTGCCTGCCTCCGAACAACCCCGCATCTCCGAACGTATATATGGTTAGGGATGATGCTTTCATATCAACTAGAGTGCACGATTATAGTAAACCAAGCGCTTCTGAGAAGGGTAAAGAAACTGACCTCCCATCTCTTCCTTTACAGATTGAGAAGACACTGGGAGAAACAATGACACGCATTCCAAAAGGTGCATTTAAAAAAGCTTCTCATAACCCAAACGCAAGGGCCGCCCAGAACTACTCTGTGGTGGAAGATTTATCACAAACCCCTTGTGCGATGTCTTCTTTGGAGGTCCTCTAAAGCTGCCTTGCTCAGAAGAAAGCCTTGTTAACCGCTTTGGGCTCTACTGAGACTTGTAATCCGGGTACCATCATGTTAGATACAACTGACTTAAAACCTCGTCTGCCTTACCACGTACCGTTTTAGATAGTAGTGGCTTATCCCACGAAAACTTTTACACAGAATATCTTCTGCACGGTGGTCGACGAGGACGCATCGGCATGCGTTATGTCATTGGCATGTTGAAAGGCCATTGGCAAGCCCGTTTTGTCTCCATCACCTACTCTCCTTACTGCTTTCGACGGTCGTTTGTTCCGACCACATGGCATCGTTCCTTCTTTCCCCATGCAGTTAGGAGGAAAAACCATGTGTGTCGAAGTAGAGGTAGTCGATGCTCCCCTCGACTATAACCTCTTGTTAGGACGGAGTTGGACTTATGCTATGCAAGATGTGGTTGCTACAGTTTTTCGGGTCTTGTTCTTTCCACACGAGGTCTGGATAGTGACCATCGATCAATTGTCTTTCTCCAGACCTAACCCAGCTTTGGGGGCATCCACGGTCTCGATGATTGATAATCTTCAACCAGGTGTTGTCAGCGTAAGAGTTGGTTTGTGCCCATCCTTGATGGGTACCTTCGATTACCCACCTCCTCACGGTGATATTAAATTTATATCCAATCACCATAAGGTTGAGATTTTTCAAGTTTCGTCGTTTCGCACGACTTACTTCGAGGATCCATGGATATTTCCTTCCCCATCAGCCACGATGGATGAGACAGGGCACCCAGGCATGTCCATGCCCTTATCTTCCGCTGAATTCACGTACTCTTTAGTCCATCAAGCTTCAGCTAACACTGATCCAACTCCTGCACAAGTGTTAGATCCACTTCTAGAGCCTATTTGGGCTCAGGGTTCTCTCGCTAACATCGATTCGTTAGACTTAGTCTTGCCTTCTGATGAAGCAGTAATCAAATAAATGACTAGTCCGGACAAACCTTGGGAAGATCTTCATCACAGATCATATTTTCTCCCAGAGTTAAGCCGAATCGAAGCAGGAGAATTCACCGTGACCATGCCGGGAGATTAGCCATGTCCTATTCATCTCTTAGCTACACATGAAATTTATGCTAAGGGAAATATGGAAACTATCGTGGAAACTATCCCAATCAACATCTCACGAAACTCTGGCGTCATGGAGAACGTCTTCGTCGGAGCGGATTTCTCCCCCGAAGAGATTCAAATCTACACGGATCTTTTCAAAGAATTCCACGACGTTTTTGCCTAGTCTTATGAGGAAATGCTACATATCGATCCAAAAATAGTTGAACATGAAATCACAACTTATCCTGATGCCAAGCTTGTTCAACAGAAGCTTCGTCCAGTTAATCCCAAGAAAGAAGCAGCCATCAAGATTGAGGTTGAAAAATTGCTAAAGGCAGGTTTTATCTATCCTATCCATTTGACTCAATGGGTGTCAAATCTTGTGCCGGTCAATAAAAAACAAGGCACGATTCGTGTATGTACCGACTTTCGTGATTTGAACAAGGCATGTCCCAAAGATAATTTTCCAACACCATTCATTGACCAGATCATTGATGAATGTGCTGGTTGTGAAGCCTTTTCTTTCATGGATGGTTTTTCGGGATATAATCAAATCCAAATCAAACCCGAAGACCAACACAAAACGACATTCATTTGTCCTTGGGGTACATTCGCATATCGTAAGATGCCTTTTGGTCTTAAAAATGTTGGAGCCACATTCCAGCGGGCCATGTCTTTTGCTTTTCATGATCTCAAGCATATAGTCGAGGCCTATCTAGATGATTTAGCATCACGATCTCGCAAGAGATCAGATCATCCCACACACCTTAGACTTATCTTCGAACGTTGTCGCTACTTTAGGATTCGATTAAATCCAAACAAGTGCAGCTTCTGTGTAACATTAGGACGTTTGTTAGGTTTCATCATATCAACAACAGGGATCATGGTCGATCCTCTCAAGGTGGAGGAAATAATCCAGTTGCCCCCCCCACGCACAATTCTTCAACTTCAGAGTCTACAAGGAAAGGCAAACTTTTTACGACGCTTCATCACCAACTATGCCGAAATCACCAAGGGATTTATGCGCTTACTGAAGAAAGACGTTCCTTTTTACTGGGACGATGCCACTCAACGCTCTTTCGACACATTAAAACATGCCCTCACAACGGCCCCCCTGCTACGGCCACCTAACTATAACAAAGATTTCTTATTATATCTGGCTATCGCAAAGTCAACCATTGGCATGGTTTTAGTTCAGGAAGATGATTTATTCTCAGAATACGTGATCTATTACCTGAGTCGAGGCCTCGTAGGACCAGAACTCAATTATTCTCATATCAAAAAACTTGCGTTGGCAGTAGTTCATGTTGTTCAACGGTTCCGTCATTATGTTATGTTTCGCAAGACCACTGTCATTGTTGTCGTGAATCCATTCCAGTACATGTTGACACGACGGGTAATAGGCAGAAAAATCAGTAGATGGATAGTCATCCTCCAGGAGTTTGACTTAGACTTTGTTTCAGCAAAGTCCAAAAGTCATTGGTCTTCGCAGATCTTATTTCAGAACTTCCGGTTGAGTCAGGTGACGTTGTGCCTGAAGAATCGCCTATCCGGGGAGATATGTTTTTTATCACATCTTCAGATCCCTGGTACGAAGATATACTTATCTATCTCCAAACTTTGAGGTGCCCCACTTCTGCTTCTCGTGATGAGCGTCGGCATATATTCCATCAGGCTACGAATTATCTCATACTCGATGATACGTTGTATCGGAGAGGTGTAGACTGCATCTTGCATCAATGTCTCACTCATGAGGAGGCAGTTATCGTGCTTAACGATTGCCATATCGGAGCTTGTGGTGGTCATTTGTCTGGGTTGGAAACGGCCCAAAATATTCTACGAGCAGGTTACTTACGGCCGACACTTATCAAATATTGTATAGAGTCGGTCAAGAAGTGTCATCCGTGCCAAATCTCCTCTCGGAAGATGAGGGCATATCCCGCTCCCAAGTTTCATGTCATCACAGTTGGTCCCTTCACCAAGTGGAGGATTGATTACACTACTTTCAACCCCCCTTCAGCAAGGGGGCATCGCTATATCATCGTAGTTGTAGACTACTTCACTAAGTGGGTCGAAACTATGCCAACATTTAAAGATGATGGAGGGACTACAACTCTCTTTTTATTCAACTAGATCATAGCAAGGTTCGGTGTTCCAAGAGAGATTGTTACTGACCATGGCAGTCACTTTCAGAACCAAATGATGACGGAATTAACATCAAAGCTTGGGTTATGGCAAGAGAATTAATCACCCTACTACCCCCAAGCCAATGGGCAAGTGGAAGCTGTAAACAAAACTCTTAAGACTATTCTACAGCGAACTATCAACTCAGCCAAGTCAAATTGGCATTTGATATTATACTCGGCATTATGGGCTTACTGGACATCTGTTAAGACTGCAACTGGTTTCTCACCTTTTCAACTCGTTTACGGGCTGGAGGCAGTCTTTCCCATCGAATGTCAGATCCCATCTCTAAAGTTGGCAGTCCAATTACTGCCAGACACTTCTCCACTTGAAGAACGGTTAGTACACCTTGAGCAGCTCAATGAGCAGCGTCGTGATGCGGCCCTGGCCAACAAGGCTCACAAACATAAGGTCATGTGTCAGTATGATAGGTCCATTCATCCTCGGATTTTCTCTGAAGGTGACCTTGTCCTGGTCTATGACCAAGATAAGGACCCCCTGGGGGCAGGAAAATTCAAACCCATGTGGTTCGGACCCTTCATCATAAAAGAGGTATTAAAAAAGGGTGCTTATCGTCTGGTTGATTTTGAAGGGAATGCTTTGGAAGAGCCTAGAAATGGGCTCTCCCTCAAGAAGTAATACTCATAGGCAGGTCACTGTGGGTAACTTTTTGTAACATATGTATAGTCTTTGTACTGTTACTTTTTAGTTTCTTTTAAATGTTATGGACGTGTCATTAATGTTATCTTTCGTCAATATGGCAGATGTCAAGTGATTTCGAAGTGTTCATTGGGTATGCAGATGGTGCTAATCGGCACACTCGGAGGCTTGCCTCTGCAACTTGGGTAATATTTACACCTTAGGGCCAGTTGTTATCTTCCGGAGGTATATGCTTAGGTGACACCACGAATAATGTCGTCGAGTATAGTGCAGTTATTGAGTTGCTTCGTGACGCCTTGTCATTGGGTATCTCTCATCTTCGGGTCTATCTCAACGCTCAACTGGTTGTGTCTCAGTTAAACAGAATATATCGGGTTCATGATCCAAACTTACACCGACGATTCCTTAGGGTACGTCTCTTAGAATGAAACTTTGATTATATTACATATTTTCATGTTCCTAGGAGATTAAACCAAGTTACAGATACTCTAGCTAATCAAATTTTAGATTGGCATCTTGCACACATATGAAAGAACATTGACATAAACATGTAAATACATTTTTGCACACGCGATCCATAAGACACAAAAGATCAAAAAACCATATATAATATCATAAAGTAATCAGAGTACATATATGGACGTAAGCACCTCAAAAATATGACCAATAACGATTCACAGGGCTTATGCCCTCAAAAAATATATACAAGTAGTGCTCGTGGCACGTAAAAAGTCTAAATAGGTTCAGAGCCTATGGGCCCTATTATAATGGTCCACGGCATGGGCTAAATGCCTAAACAATAGGACCCACGTCTGAGGTGCCCCCACTACATGAGGCTGCATGGATGGCGGCAGATCCTCTATCTCTGCCATCGGGACTGTGCAAGTGAGTGCAGTAAAGTTCCGCTCAACTCGTCTAAGTACCCTCTCAGCCTCCCCGGTTGGGAGGTTTCCTGCTACTATTGGTCCCCCGACAGCAGCAGCTGCAGCTTCTGGCCGAGGACGATGCTTGTTCCATGCATAATCGGCAGGTCGCATGGGTCCCACATCTGCATGCAACAAATGAATATCCGTCAAATACTCTGGCATATAAAAAAAATGATAAATATAACAAAAATGACATAAAAATTACATATACAACAAAAAAACTACAAAGGTGGAGACTTACCCATCTCCCCTCGCTCCTCACCAGGAGGCACGGGTATCTCAGGATCTCTAGAAAAGTCTATCCCTGCATATGGGTAATCCTCGATCACAGGGA
>ML791126.1:93181-106952 GCA_009831015.1 Picea engelmannii
ATAAAAATTACATATACAACAAAAAAACTACAAAGGTGGAGACTTACCCATCTCCCCTCGCTCCTCACCAGGAGGCACGGGTATCTCAGGATCTCTAGAAAAGTCTATCCCTGCATATGGGTAATCCTCGATCACAGGGATCTTCCGTGACATCCATGCAAAAAATTCATCATCGAAGGATTCATTGGTCCTTCCACCACCATGTCGCGGAAATAATACTGCCCATCTACATATAGTAGTAAAAGAGGCATGATGTCCTCGTACCACTTCCCGAGGACTAAAGCTCAGAACTCTCTCAAAGAAGAATGAACACAAAATTGTCCCGAACCCGAAATTCCTCTATGTCTGCTGACGGCAATCTGTCAATTGCCTCTTCATACACTCCAGTAGTGTGGTACTCCAGTCAAAAATTTGTGCATTCAAGCACTAGATAGCACAGTTCATCTGTGCGCGAGACGCCTGATGCAAGGCTGCAGAACCGGTAATCCACCCAATAAGCAATAATATCGCTTGCAGTGATAGGTCAGTGATCTTACTTATGGGCACCTGGGAGCTCAAACAGTTTTTCCCAGCCTCACAGTGTAGGACTATCAGTTTCGATATGTTAAGCGGCCCCACTGGAAACATCCTGAAATTGACTGGTTCCCCTCTCCTTGAGAGGCCAGTCAAAAAGTAGATATCCTCGGTGGTGGGCACCAGTGATTGCCCCTCTAGCATGAAGGCCTCTGCATCAGGGTGCCAATAGTCAATCAAGGCATTCAGTAGCCTCGGTTACGCTCACATAAACGGACACAGGAAGAACTTAAGAAAACCACATTGCATCAACGCGGCCATGATATTCGGATCTCCCGCAACCAACTCACTAATTGCTTCATGCTCCCTTTCCCTCTAGTGGACATACATCCTGCCAACACAACAAAGTTCAGGAGGTTTAGTAAGGGCTGTTTGGTTCTTTTATCTATAAAGGGGGGTCCACGCGTGTTGTCTAGGTGGCAGTCGCGTGTACACGCGAGCAGGTTTTACTCTTCCCGAGTGTACACGCGGCTTGTCCATAGACAACCCACGTGGACCTAGGGCCGACCTTTTAAAGGTCGATGCCCACCCAAAAAACAAAATCAAAATCAAAATTAAAGAATTGAATAGCTAGATAGGGGAGTTTGTACTTACTTGGTCCAAGCGGAAGTTCGTTTCGTCCACTGTAGCTCCCGGAATCACCGTTTTTATCAAAGGGGGTCTTTTGGCTCCAGAATCAATTTCCAAATCAGCAATGGTGATAATGAGCTGCCAGCTTCTATTTATAGAATTTTTGGCCTCTTTTTGTCACTTTTTTGGCCTCCCTTATCAGTTTCTTTATACCAAAAACCATTTAGAGTGATTCGGGAGTTATATGGGAGGGATTTGATTGGGTATTGGGACATTTTTTTTGAGTTTTGAGGAAATTTTGACGGTCCATGAAAAATTTTCCAAGAATCAACTTGAGCATATAGGTTAGGTTACTACCCCGACTTTTGTGTCTCGTTGTCTTTTTCCTCTGCCATAGGATCGATCCCATCAGGTTGTGACATGGAACCATCATATATGCTTTAGAAGTGTCGCAACTTGGCGGTAGAGCTTACCAGAAAATGGATGCCCTAGGTAGGTCTTGGTTGCATTATGGTGTCCATGCTGTCTCTAACACATTGTAGGCTCGGGAGTCCTTATAGTCTTTCCTGAATATGAGTTTGAGCCTCATTTGCATGATTCTTCTTCGCTCTTGATCTCACCCTCAGGACTCCCAAAAAATTGACAGGTCTTCTTTTAAGCCCTTTTCAGACCCTCTAAACATGAAAAGATTGTTGAGCGATATTGTGGCCTTTCACGCTCATTAAACTGAAATTTGAAGTCACGTCTGTCCGGTGGTAGTTTACCCCTTTTTCGGTCTGGACGGTCAACTGTACGAACAAAGGTATACTCTATGGAACTTCATCTCTATAGAAGAGTACTCTCAGGTATAATTTTATCCCTTTTTCGAGCCTGAGGGACTAAACTTACGAAAAAGGAACCCCCACGAAGTCCATAGTTAAGCTTTTTTCAGACTCCCTAAAATTGAAAAGATCGTCGAGTGACCTTATTCTTTCACACTCGTTAAATTGGTCCAGAAGAATATTCCTGACGGAGTCCATAGTTAAGCTTTTTTCAGACTCCTTAAAAATGAAAAAATAGCCAAGTGATCTTGTCATTGTCACACTCGTTAAAATGGTTTTGAATCGGTGTCTAATCGGTGCTAGTTTACCCTTTTTCGAACCGACTGGACTATCTTCGAAAAAGATATCCCAATGGAGTCTCCTTTTATGTTTTTTCAAACTCTCTAAATATGAAAAACCACCGATCTTTCCTTCTTTGGGCTCATTAAACTTACATTGAAGGACGTTACCATTGTGTGTTTTGTTAACCGCGTTTTCATACCTTATACACCAACCTTGTAATAGTTTGTTTCTGCATCTTAAAACCTTTGGCCCTCGGAGGATTTTTCCCGAGTATCATTTTACTAGAACGTCAGTCTTGTCTTTGTGCCTTGAGCTTGTATGTTTGCAACACTCGTTCCTCCCTTGTAACATAATATTCCTTTATTCTTTTTCCACAATTATTGAAAAGAACAAAAAAAATCAAATATACCCCAAAAAGAGGAAGGGAAAAGTATTTTCTTTATTGGCAGCATAATGAGTCGCCCTTGGATAAAGCACATGTGTCTGTTTGTTCATCAGACTATGGGATGTAGTACGACCTTAGGAAGTTTTTCTCGCTATATAGAGTTGTGTCCTCCACCGTTTGGTTATCCTTCCAAACATATGGAGAGTTTGTGTTGCCTCCTGCTTCGCAGACTTATGATTAACATACATGCTGCCTAAGTCTCATCATCTGTCGTGCTATTGTCCAAGGGAAGTTTGTCACCAAGCCTGAGTCAGCCCCTCTGCAATATGTCTCTTGTCCTCATACCCGACCATCCTTAACATCCAATCAAGTCCTTATTCAAAATCACTGAAGCCTTCAGTCTAATCATCAAGATTATCAAATCCATGATCAACGAGCCGTCGAAGACCTCTGGATAGTGCAATCATATACTCATATTACACTCCTACCCGAGTTTTGAAGATTTTGAAGTTGTTGCTCGAGCTCTGAAGATCTCATCTCCATCCATCAGGCCGAATCATCTTCTGGAAGATGGATACTCTATATGTATATCTTTCTGATTTCAAGATGTAGCTCCGATGTGTATTGTTCGCGGCTACTCTTTATAGTTATTTGACATGGATCTACAGTGTATTTGATTGGTAGCCATGTTTTTATTTTATCTCGAGCATGGGTATGCCCGCCTCGGTGAGACATTTGTTATTTTGCAGACGACACCTCCCGGTTCCTGATCCTTGGGCTCAATCGTTCGGAACATCAGTAAAGATTGGTAATGTATTTCGTCCATCATATGCTCTTCTGACCTCACACATTAGGGGGCATCTGTTATAACCCTAAATTGCACCACACATGTTTACCTGGCATCAGGCCAACTCATATCCCTTCTTTGCCAAAGCACTGTTGAACAACTCTTTGAAAATCCTCTTTTATAAAGGCCCACGCACCCTGATCCATTACTGCACGCATGTACATGCTGGCTGACCCAAAACAACCAGCGTGGACTGACAAAAGAACGAAAAAAAGAAAGTTGCCGATGGAAAAACAGGCTATGGGTGAGCTAACTGAAACTCTCGGCCATGCATGGTCGAGGGTTCATCCAAATACCTAGCTCTTTCTAGCCTATAAAAGAAGGGGTAGGGGTCCCATTTGGAGGAGGAAAAATATAGCAAAGAAACTCTGCCCATTTACGTATTCCCATTCTCCCAACCCTTTAGCCTTGAGATTCAAAGCAAAGCAGTTGGAGGACAGAAGAAGAGCAGCCCAGGATCAGGTTCGAGGAGCAGTGGCCGATCTCAACTTTTGTAAGTTGACTCATTCAAAGTAATAAAGAAAATGTTTTTCCCATCCCAATTCATGAACTTTTTATAGCTTGATTAGTATATGTTTGGATTTCTAACCCGTTAGTATATAAGTAGTATGCATGCATAGTTGTTGCTTGTCTTGGATGCGGGTCAGCTTTGGAAGGAGTATTGCGAACAAGTAATCAAGCACAACGGAGGATTGACATCAAACGTCGGGAACGAGATAGGTTGATCTTTCCATGCATGTACTAAGAAAAGGGGATTTAAATCTAGGGATGAAGGTAAAAAGTAATTTCTCTTCGATCATATCTGCATGCAAAGTCTGAACTCTATTTGCTAGTCCGTAGGGAGATTTTCCCAACAACAAACACCGAAATTCATACACCTTTGTAATTTAATACCACCAACTCGCTCATCATTACTCAAATTGAAATGTTGGGTAATGGAATCTTTAATGAATTTTTTTAATTATTTTGAAAATATTTCAAGGCATGACAATGCCTGAAAAATAAACAAGTGAAAGTCATATACCTTAATAATTTAAAACTCATCAATAGTATCACCAACTCACTCGTGACTACTTAAATTGAAATGAAATGTTGGATAGTTAATTATTTAATGACATTTTAAATTATTTTTTTTAATTATATTTAGACATTCCACGTGTTCATTATGATATAATGTACCATTACTATTACAATCAACTCATACACCCAATATAAGATAACTTAGTAATTTAATACTCATCAATAATCCTACCAATTCACTCCTCACTTAAATTCAAATGAAATGGTGAGTGGTGGAATATTTAGTAATGAAATGGCGAGTAGTGGAATATTCACTGACATTCTCCCATTATTTTGAAAATATTTCTAAGAATTACACATATTCATTATTATTACTATTACATCCATTCTAAATTGTATTTCTAAGCATTATATATATTCATTATTATATTATATTATATATCATTACCATTACATTTATTCCAAATTGTTGGAGGGTGGATTTAAGGATATTAAGAATTATTAATAAAATCAATTAATAATATTCTTTAAATATTTTGCAAATATTTTCATTTATTATAAATATTCATCATTATAGCATAATATGTATCATTATTATTACATTCCTTCTAAGTTGTGTTTGACAATACATGTATTCTAATAGAGGATGAATATCTTTAGTAACCACTCACACAATCAGATTAAATATCAACACACCGATGTTTTAATGTGGTAAAATCCCTACGAGGAAATAATCACTTACCCAACCAACGTAGCCACTTGGAGCAATATATTAATGCAAAAGAAAAATATTACAGAGATATTTACAAGAGATTTTTCCACAATCGATCATTGGCAAATGACCCTCCATGCTCTTTAAATAGAGATTATAACCAATCGAGTGGTAAGCCATGGATCAATGTAGTCGTTAAGATCAAGGAGAATATGAGTCATCGAATCACTCTATGTAAAGAGCATATCATGGCCATTGGATTTCCTAACTACAAATGCATACTAAAAAAACACACTAAGAAACACACTTTTACTTAACGACACATTAGACCAAGTTGACCTTAACTAACTCCTAAGTGTCTAAATACCCTAACATCCCCCCTTAAGAACAACTTGGGATAAGATTGAAGGATTTGCAAAGGAGACACGAGAGGAGAAGGAAGGAGGAATTAGAGCCTATCCCCCCTTAATGACAACTTATTGAAATCCTAACATAGATCAAAGTTTGGAAAAATTCTTTTCGGTAAGAGAATTTGTGAAAATGTCTACAACTTGATCTTTTGTAAGGAAAAATAACACTTCAATAACTCAATCATGAATGAGTTTTTTTATGAAGTGCATGGGAATCTCAATGTGTTTGTTTTGATGATGTTGAAATGGATGTTTGGCGATCTTGATGGCACTATGATTGTCGTACCAGAGGGTGGTCGATTATTGCTACTGGAATCGAAACTCTGAAAGGATATATCGAATCCACAAGGCTTCCTGACTTGCAGTAACCGTTGCGCAGTACTCTACTTCTACTAAAGAAAGAACAATAACCTATTATTTCTTACATGCCAAAGTGACAGGTCCTTAACCAAGGATAACAACATAACCTGCAGTAGAATTTCGAACATCAAGGTCGTTGACCCAATATTAATAAGTGAAACCAACCAATAAAGGATTCCCCCTTGAGTTGTAAAATATCATGAAATGAATTGTATCCCCAAGATATCGAAGTATCATTTTAGTTGTTTTCCAATGGCTTTCATGGGGTGTTTGCATATACTAAGAAACAAAACCAATAGCAAAGGAAATATTGGGATGGGTATGAGTCAAATATAATAGGCTACCATCTAACTGATGGTACAAAGTGGCATCAACTTTGGGAGAAGTACAGGTGGCAACAAGTTTGACTCCAGACTGGAAGAGAGAAGGGGTTGGTTTAGATTATTCCATGTAAAAGTGGCGAAGAAGGTCACACACGTACCTAGACTGGGAAAGAAATGTTCCTTCCTTGGTTTGCAATAATTGGAGGCCAAGGGAATAATGAAAATAGCCTAAGTTGGTCATTTCAAATTTCTTCTTAAGGATGGTTTTCACATGGTTTAAAAGTTTTGGGTCACTACCAGGGATGATAAGGTCATCAACATAAAGAAAAGGGATTATGAGATGGCTTCCTACTTTCTTGGTATAGACATTGGAGTTAGAATGACATATAGAAAAGTCGATATCAAGAAGAAAGTTGTCCATTTTGGCATACCAATCTCAAGGAGCTTGCTTAAGACCATAAAGAGATTTCTTAAGGTGACAAACAAGGCTAGAGTCATTATCGACATAGCCAAGAGGTTGTTCCATGTAGATTTATTTTTGAAAATCCCCATGAAAGAAGACATATTTAACATCCATCAAATGGACCTCCCATTTATGTGAGGTTGTAAGGGCTAGAACAAGGAGGATTGAATTCATTTTGGCTACAGGGAAAAGGTTTCATTATAATCAATGCCTTCAACTTGATATAGCCCTTTGACAACTAATCAAGCCTTGTGTCTACGAGCCTAATTCATTGTTTGTGTCTTCTTCAGCTTGTGAGTCATCTTCTCGCAAGCCGAAGAAAGAACAAACATTGAATTAGGCTTGCAGACCAAGAGATTTTCATCAAATTTAGCATCTCTTCTAATAATAATTTCATTGGAATGAGGTTGAAGAAATATGTAACCTTTTACATCTTCAAAATAACCAACAAAAATACATTTTTCACTTTTAGGTTGTAAAGCTTTCATTTTCTCCTCAAGAGTGTGAGCTCATGCTACACTGTCAAATACACATAAGTGACTTACATCTGGCTTAATTTTATTCCATGTTTCTTCTGGTGTTATATTTTTTAGAGCCTTAGTGGGAGTGCAATTTACTATGTAATTTGCACAATTAATTTCTTCTTCCCAATAATTAAGACTTAATCCCTTAGATTGAATCATACAATTAGTCATTTCTTTTCATATGTGATTCTTTCTCTTAGTAACACCCATTTTTTGCGGTGTATATGGGACAATTTGTTGCATTTGGATGCCCTGTACAGCGAAGTAACTTGTAAAATTGTTGTTCACATATCCACCTCCCTTATTTGTTCTTAACCTTTGAAATTGATGTCCAAATCGTTTTTCTACAAGGGCCTTGTAGGCCAAAAACTTGTTAAACACTTCACTCTTAAGTTATAAGAAGTAAACCCAAGTACGTCTAGAAAATTCATCAATGAAAGCTAAGAAATACTTGCACTCAAAAAAATAAGGAGAATAAAGTGGACCACACAAGTCACTCTGAACAAGCTACAAAGGGGTCGAGGTGTTCCAAGAAGCACATTTTTCAAAACTATCTCGATGATGTTTGTAGAGAACAAAACTGGCACAAACACCATCTCTGCAAGAAACAAGAGAAAAAATAATCACCATCTGTTGATTACATAGTTGTTGCAATGAGCGATAGTTTAGATGAGCAAACCGTTCATGCCAAAGTTTGCTCAATTCATCACTATGAGCAACAAAAGTTGATGGAAAAGATGATCACCCAAATTGTCAAACTTGTACAACCTAGTAATATCATCATCAATTCTAGTTGCAAGAACATGCTTAGGATATTTTAGATCCTTGATTACAACTTGGTGAGGATAAAACTCTACATTTTTACCTTCACCTAAATGAGTGATTTGATATACTGATATAAGGTTGTAGGAAATAATTGGAACACATAATACATCATTGAAATGACCATTATCTACCTAAATTGCTTCAGACGCTACAACACTAAGAGATCTATCATCACCAACAAATATTTTATTGGTGTTACATTCATTTAGAGCACAAAATATGGTTTTATCCTTAGCCATATGTTAATATTCTCCAGAGTGAATAATCCACTCATCAGAAGAAGAAGTAGAAGTTGAATAGAAGGATAAAACAGAAGAAAAAATTCCATGTCCATGAGAAGAAGAAGAAGAAGAATCAATGTTGATGTTTTGCTTCTTCATCATTGCTTCTAACGATTCCATCTTATTACAACATTTGGACTCCACATGACCATGTTTACCACAAAATTTGCAATGCCTGTCACCAATCTTCTTACTTTTATATTTTTGTCCTTTGTCACCATTAGGAGGGGAAGTTGGCTAAGAGGGTTTGGGACCCTGCTTTTCCTTGTTTTTGTGGCAAGGATGTTGCTTCTTTGGATTCTTGGATTTGTTTTTCTGTTGGGCCACTAAGGATTTGTCGGATGTACATGTAGTTCTAATCAATCCAAGTTGCAAAATCTTATCTTGCTCTCGAATCACAACATCACAAGAGAACTCAATACATGGTTTTTTTATAAGCACTCCTTAGAGCTTATCTGGTGGCATAAAAGGTAGATACAAAAATAGAATATGCACTACCAAGCTTAGAAATAATGACATATATGCATCGATCTTCCAATAAATCTATTTTGAATTATATACATAAAAGTCTAAGTGTTTTGAACTTAAGGTCATTAGTTGATTCTCCAACTGGTGAGCTCAGATAATATTGTGATTACCAAACAAAGTTCCAAGCTTTTCACAAGCATCATCAGGGTCATCAATTCCTTGAAGGTGACATTAAATTAAGAGAGATGAACATTTCAATCAATCCACGTGCTTCATCATTCTTATTGGCGCATTTGACTTTCTTTTCATCATCAATGAGTTCTAGTTCTTTCCCCAAGGTAATCTAGTGCAATCCTTTACTTCTTAATACATCCTCCATATGGAATTTCCATGAGAAGTAGTTGGTACTTGTAAGTGAAAAATCACTAGGAAAATATGTATTAAAATATGCAAAAAGAATATGAAATTGATGGTCTAGATGGAAATATCTCGAAAAAATCAATTGTTAAAAAAATGGCACTGAAAACAGACTTCGGATGTGAAAGTTATGCCCTTGTGAAAAACAACATAAATGGTAGCCAAAGAGATGTTAGAATTAAATAGATGTGCTCGTTTTACCATAGAAAATATTACTATTTCCACCCAACCATAGGCATGCAGCTACCCTCGAGCACCATAACCTTTTCTAGACAGAATGATTTCGAAAGCAACACTATAACCAATAGATAACCAAGAGAGCTCATCTTTCTCCCAATATAGCTCACCTAACAGAAAGTCCCAAAGCTACAAACAAGAACAATACTCAGTTGCATCAGTTGCAGTTGCAACAATTGCAGCAACCACAGTTGCAATTGCACTTACCAAGAATACCAACAAGAACACCACCAAGAGATACTATAGGATAGGGCACACATCTTAGGCTATATGGCACTAGAGAGAGAGACCAAGAACCATCCTAGAAGATCCAACTTCCATCCTTGGAGTTGCATCTCCAAACTGGCGCTAAACTTGACTGAGAGAGAGTGTGAAGTGTGTGTGTACAAATGAGCTATATCATCTCTTATTTATAGTGGTTCTTGTCACTTGTCTTGGTTGACTTGTCCTCTTAGAATATAATACTTTAATATTAATTATTTTACTAAGCCAACTTGTCTTCTAGGGTTTCTACACATATGTTTAGGGTTTCTATTGCTTCCAAAATATTCTATTCTAACCAAAGGTTACACATGGAGGTAAATACCTCTTGCAACTACCATAATATCAACACTCCCTCCTAGCTAGGGAGGTATTAACATGTAGCAACATCATAGCCACACAGGCTATCTCATGATAACGTAGATCAATTCACGAGCAACATCACCACTATCAATATCATCTATAACATCAATTGCATCATCTCTCAAGGTCATACTCCATCTGAGTAATCAGGAATGATGTTGAATAAGTCACTCACTCAACAGATTGATACAAGGATCATTCTTCTAATCCGGACCTACGTCCTAGAAGAATGACTATCCCAACAAATGTTGAATGTCCTCAATGACTCCAAGAACCATCCTCTCCATTGCATCATATTTAATTTGTATGATCATATCTAAGTTGTACTAGCATGATCATATCTATCATGATGTGGAGTACCATCTACATCATCTCTAAGTCGTGATAGCATGGTGTCAATGCACCATCTCTAAGTTTTAATCGCATGATGTAGATCAATGCATCTGCATCATCTCACTATCCATCTAGATGGAAATCATCTCCAACACTAGTGGTAGTCTCCATGGAAATTAGAACAATTCCATCTATTAGAGCATAACTGTGTCTATTCATAGTAGTATACAACTACTATCTAGTGGTACACAACCACTCCTAGTAGCACACGACCACTAACCAGTGACACATAGTCACAACCAGTGGAACACGCTGACCACAGTAGTGTACAACTACTATCCAGAGACATACAATCTCCACATAAATCATATCATCTGATATTAACCTGCATAAAAATATCATGATACAAACTGAGTCATCTGGGCCATTCTTCCACTCACATATGTGAGATCTGGAAGAGTATCTTCCCTCAAAAAGTTAAACATCAACCATGGGCTATCTAGACTATTATTCTCAATCATAGAAAATAATTGTCCTTGATTTCTGAACCTGAACCATTCCCCTAAATGGGTCATTCTTCCAGTGCTAATCACAGTGCAACCTAGAGAGAATGAGTCTACCCTAGGCAATGATTGTCTGTGATTGTTGAACCTAGACTATTCACCTAACTGGACCATTCTTCCGACATTAATCATAGTGAAACCTAAAGAGAATGATTCTTCCCTAAGGAATGATTGTCCTTGATTGTTGAACCTGGACCATTCACCTAACTGGGCCATTCTTCTGGCACTAATCACAGTGAAACCTGGAGAGAATGATTCTTCCCTAGGGACTGACAGTCTAGACCATTTCCTATGGAAATGACTGTCCTACACCAACCTCCTATAACAGACCATTCTTTGAAACTTCTCACAACTATGAACTTCGAAATAATGACTGCCCAGAGAGGTGGACCATTCTACTTGACCACTACTTAGAGTGAATACCAAGAAGAATGATTGCTCTAGACCATTTCCCCACACTATCCATAAGGGGAATCGTTGTCTATGGTACATCAACAATCTATCAGACCATTTTTATTACGAAAATGATTGTCTGATATGGACCATTTTCTGAACTGGAAGATGAATTTCTGTCAGAAATCTTGGGCCACTTTCCATACTGGAAGGTGACTACCCAACTTGGACCATTTTCCGAACTGGAAAATGACTGCCCATAAATCAATAACATATCAGTGCTCCCTCCCAACCTTGGAAGTAATCACTTCCCTTTCCAATAAGGAAGTCATCTCCACAAGTTCATCTTGTCTGTTAACTACGCAAATGTTTCATCTTGGATAGAGGTTTTACCAAAATATATGTTAACTTCTCATCTATGGAGATATACTGGAGAACCACTTCTCCCCTCTGGACTCTATCATGGAGAAAAAAATACTTGATCTCAATGTACTTCGACCTATCATGGAACATTGGGTTCTCTAAAATCTTCACACAACACTGATTATCACAATATATCACAGTCGAATCCAACACTTGAGAAAACAGTCCAGAAACCATCTTACGGAGCCACACTGCTTCCATACAAGTATCACAAGATGCAATATATTTTTCTTCTGCAGTGCTAAGTGCAACAAACTTTTGTTTACTGTTATCCCATGATATTGTGGCAAAGATCAAACTGAAACATATCCAAGAAGCACTTCTTATGTTATCAGCACTCCCTGCCCAATTTGAAACAATAAATCCAAGTAATTGTATATCATGACTCAAACGTCCATGAAGATATTTCAATGCATTCTTTGCAATTATTCAATTTTCATGGCTAGGTTCCACCTGGAACTATTTTCACAACAAAGAAAATATCCGGCTGAGTATTCTCCAAATACATCAACGAGCCATTCAATTTTCGATACACTTCATTTTTCATAGGAAGTTTTCACCACGCTTTTGTTGTACATGAGAGGCTCTGCACCAAGTTGCTTGAATCCATACAAGGTCTTCTTCCATCTGCATACATGGGTATCTTTCTGGTATACCTCAAAAACTTGAGGTTTCTCTACATATGCTTCTTCTTCAATTACTCTATTGAGAAGAACAATATTTACATCCATCTTATTTCAAGCCATGGTTACTACAAGAGAGATAATGGCTCAGGTATAGGTATATCTGGTTACTGGAACAAGTTGTCATCATAGTCTTCTCCCTCCTTTTGGGATAACCCTCTAGCCCCGAATCTTGCCGTGTATCTATCAATGCTTCCATCTTCCATTCCTTCTCCTTGAATGGCAGTCAAAGATCCTCAAGTGTTCAACACTTGGCTTCTTTTCTGGAGAAAGCTTCTTTTGGAGTCATGTTCTTCAATATATGATGAGGACTTCTATTTTGAACATATACGGCTGCCATAGTTTCTTTTCCCCATAGAAAGATGGATAGATTCTGGTCATTCATCATTTCCTTAATAGATTATTCAATGGAACGTCTCTTTCTTTCTGCCACATCATTCTAAGGGACAATTAGCTCCCTCCTAATCCCGGTTGTTTTACAAAGAGGCAACGATCTTCTTGGAGTTGTACTCTCCTCCATTATCGAACCTCAATATCTTTATCTTCCTCTTAGACATTGGTCCACACACATCTGAGTGAATGATGTCCAAAATGTTGGATTACTGAGATGGGGGGGTGAATCAGTAATAGCGTAATTATAATCCTTTTTCTCCAAATAATCCAAGTGTTATATCAATGTAGAATTATTATCCAATAATGAGAAATAAGAAATGAACAATCACACACATGCACAATACACCAGTGTTTTACGTGGAAACCCAAATCAGGAGAAAACCACAGAATTATTTATCTTATATGTCTTGAAGAATTACACTCATTGGAAACACCAACTTCCTTTGTTTTCCAGCTACAACTGGAAGGAGGCTCCAACCCCCTAGTTTCTCAAGCTACAACCTAAGGGAATCTCTAACTCCCCAATTCTCTGACTACAACCAGAAGGAGGCTACAACCCCCTATGTTCTTCGGCTACAACTGGAAGGTGTATACAACCACCTGTCCTTGCCCCATCCAACCTCTCTGAAGTAGAAGTAGAATGATGGAACCACTGCCACACTATCACTGTGATATATACCGTTGTAAACATGTACCAATAAAATTGAACCATGCATCAACCTGTACCTCAACCTGTAATCAACCTGTACCATAAACAAGTGCATCAACCTTGCACCAACCTGTACCAAACAATCTGTAATCAACATGTACCATAAACAAGTGCAACCAACCATGTACCAAG
>ML791126.1:107982-128556 GCA_009831015.1 Picea engelmannii
ATTAAATTTATTATTGAATTAATTAATTTTGTATTCACTTTGAATTATAGTACACTCATCACTTCACTTTATTATTTACCTTTTAAAATCTCTTAAATCACTTTGACTACTTTGACTTTTTGGGGCTTCTAGATGACATATGAAGGTCCTCCAACTTCGTAAGGCCATAACTCTCAAACCGTGAGGAGTTATGTGATGTTCCACATACCAACAGAAATGGAATGACATGTACTATCCATATATAATAGTAGATTACCTAGAAATATATCAAAACTCATACCGTTATCCATCAAACAAACTTGGGTCCATTACCCAAACCTGGGTTCTCCAACATCTCATGGCCATAACTCTCTAGCCGTGAAGAATTATGTCACGTTCCACATACCACCAGAAACGACATGAAAAACACTATCAATCTAGGATAGTTTCACTGAAAAATTCACTGGAGTTAATCTCATTATTCCACAAATAAGAATGGGTTCTCTAACCATACTTCTAGGATAACTCAATCCGCAAAGCGTCTTCCCGTGAGGGCTTTCACCATAAGGGGACCACTTTGGAGTTCATCCATTTCTACTGATTATCAACCATGACAAGAAAATAATGATTCATCTTTACATCAAACAATCTTGGGTCCATTACCCAACCTTTGTGCTACGGGGCTTTCTTCAAGGGTTGACATCAATGACAACCAACCTTAATCAACACAAAAAACTTTTTTTCTTTCCACGCTTCCATTAGAATTGGTACTTAGTGAGATCACCTGCCTCACCACTTGATGGAGTCATCTGCTTCATGTTTGAAACTGTCATTGTAGCTCCTTCTCAAATATATCGCCTGTGACCTTCCTGGAACAAGAACAACAAGACACAAAATATTTCTAATAGCATTTTCATAAAAACATATCTATGGTAACAAGGATGGTAGTCATCATAGAGTTACCAAGGTGACCTGACCAGGAGCAAACAAGAAATATCTCTCTAGAGGAGATGTTAGTTCATTTTGCAATAACCATCTATATCAATAGTATTCACATGTCATAAAGTATTTATTATATCCAGCAGTAATAGAACCTTTCAAAGACTGCTTTCACAATTTGTAATGTAGCAACTATCAACCTTGATACATACAAATTGGAAGCTTAACAATTTAATCAAACCTGGAACCTGAAGCCTCAACTATTATGGAGGGTGCGCTTGTTCCTCTGAATGCACTGAATCCAAGATTACAACTTGGACAAGGTCTCTATTACTTTCCTTGCAAACACACTCATGTTTTGCTAGATGATATAACTTGGATAGCATATACAAATGCATACCTTTCAAGTCTTGTGGCATCGTCCAACTTGTCTTCCAATGTGAAACTAGATACCATCTTGACAGGAAGAGATTAGAAACCGAATCATAAGATTCAATGGTTAGAACAAGCTAGAAAGTTTAAAATTTCAACTTTGACCACAAAATCAATTTGACCAGAAGTCAACCTTTGAATTTGACTAGTCAAACTTTGACTTTGACTTTGACCAAATATTCAAACCCAATGTTTTGCTAGCTGATGGTACCAAGAGGTGCGTTGGGCTAGGGCGCACTAGGATTTCAAGGAATTAGGTCAAACGCTTCAACAAAAGTGCATGAACACAAGGGTTAGGACGTGTTGCAGCTGCATAATCAGAAAACCTAGTTGTAGTTGTAACTGGTGCCACAACGAGCTTAACAAAGAACTGTCACACTACCTTCAAGTGGTTAGACTATCTTAAAGGTGGTGTGGGCCCATAGCCTATTAGAATTATAGAGCTGTGCTCGTTTTACCATAGACAATATTACTATTGTCACCCAACCATAAGCATGCAGCCACCCCCGAGCACCATAACCTTTTCTAGATAGAATGATTCTGAAAGCATCACTAGAACCAACATATAACCAAGAGAGATCATCTTTCTCCAAATATAGCTCACCTAACAGAAAGTCCCAAAGCCACAGAACAAGAATAATACCTAGTTGTAGTAGTTGCAGTTGCAACAGTTGCAGTTGCAGTTGCACTTACCAAGAATACCACCAAGAACCATCACCAAGAACACCACCAAGAGATACTAGAGGATAGGGTGCACATATTAGGCTATGTGGTGCTAGAGAGAGAGACCAAGAACCATCCCAGAAGATCCACCTTCCATCCTTGCAGCTGCAGCTCCAAACTGGCGCCAAATTTGACTAAGAGAGTGTGTGAAGTGTGTGTGTACAAATGAGCTAGATCATCTCTTATTTATAGTGGTTCTTGTCACTTGTCTGGGACGACTTGTCCTTTTAGAATATAATACTTTAATATTAATTCTTTTACTAAGTCGACTTGTCTTCTAGGGTTTCTACACATTTGTTTAGGAATTCTCTTGCTTCTAGAATATTCTATTCTAGCCAAAGGTTACACATGGAGGTTAATACCTCCAGCAGCTACCATAATATCAACAAGAGCCACGTGGAAAGTAGAAGTTGGTCCATGTGGAAATACCCCTCCTAATAATCTCACTTTTACAAATAAGTTGCTTATGAAATGACCTACTTTTATAGAATAAGCGAGGATCACTTTTACAATGAAGTTACTTTATAAATGAAAGTTGCATGCAAAATAAATGACTTAAAATAAAATATTAAAGCTACTTATAGTGATTCACTTTTACAATTTAAGTGAAATACATTTTACAATTGATGCATGAACTTTTTCAAAAAAAGGTAACAAAAAAGAGACTTGAACTCAAGACCTCTTACTTATTAAAGAAATTTTTAACCAAGTGTACTAATGCAAAACATATTATATTGCTTAAGAGAATTGTTGTTGTTGTCGGCCTTGGACGACATTGTCATAAAAAATATTTCCATATAGGAAAAAAAATTCTCTTCTCAACGAAAACAAGCGTTAGAACTCAATGAGCTTACCCAAAGAAAGCAATTTTTTCTTTGTTTCTAATTTACCAAAATCACACAGAGCGCATGGAAAAGAGCATACGCGGATAAGAAAACCCTTAACGCTCTATTTCTTATTTGTTGAGATCGCATAGATCGCAAGGCAAATAGAATATGCAGATCAAAAAGAGTAGCAACCCAGAAATAATAAACTAAAAACTGAAAGATTATCTCTACAAAAATTTTAAAAACGGTGTATTAGAGGTTTATACCTCTGGATCTGACTGAAATGGTTGTATCTTGAGAAAACACAAACCTTTTCAAGTGAAGCAAAAAGCATCTATAACTGAAATGAGCACTACAGACACAATGGAATAATCTTATTAGCCCAAAAATGGAAGAAACTAGAGATGCAGCAACACGGCTTTAAGATCTCAATCTATAACGTGAGCGAGTCTTCAAATGTGCTTTGATACCATGTTCACCAACACTAATATTCCAACAAAGACTAACACCTTCAATAAATACTCACAAAACCTAATCAAACATCAACACACTAATGTTTTTCATGGTAAAACCCCTACAAGGAAACATCCACAGCCCCAACCAACATGGCTACTTGGAACAATTTATTAATGCAAAAGAAAAATATTACAACGAGATTTACGAGAGAGTTTCTCACAATTGATCATCAACAAATGACCCTCCATGCTCTTTAAATAGAGATCATGGACCAATTAGGTGTTAAGCCACGGATCAATGTAGTTGTTAAGATCGAGGAGAATATAAGTCGGTGGATCACACTATGTTGGGAACATATCGTGACCGTCGTATTTCCTAACTACAAATGCATAATAATGCATACTAAAGAAACACATTAAGAAACTCACTTTTACCTAATGACACATTAGACCAAGTTGATCTTAACTAACTCTTATGTATCTAAATATCCTAACAAGTTAGATAGTGTAGCAAAGGATATAAGGCATTTGATTTGTAATGGGACAAAGAATCATTAGGAAGGTTAATTTTTAATGTACCAACTTTGTGTTTTTTTTGTTTTAATATTAATCTCTTTTTCATTTTATTTAGATTAAAGGATATAAGACATTTAATTGTAGTGGAGATAAAGAGTCATTGGTAAGATTGATTTTTTATTTATCAACTTTGTGCTTTTTTTTCAACCTTAATTTTATTTTCATTGTGTTTGGGTTAAAGGATATAAAGTATTTAATTATAATCGCAATAAAAAGTTATTGGTAAAATTAATTTTAAATTTATTATTTTTGTGAATTATTTTTTAATATTAATCTCCATGTTTGATAACATTGATTAGTTTTAGTTTTTGTCCCCGAGGTGTAGGACAGTCGGTGACGGAGTGTGTTGTTAAGCCACTCCGTGATGTTAAAGTCACCGGTTCGAAACCTGCGGGGACAAAAAATCCAACCATGTTAAGGGTTGGTGTGGCTCAGGCCGGGTGCGATCCCCGGGTGATTTTGACGGCTTAGATGCCCCTGAGTCGCGGTTTCTCAAGCCACAGGTTAATCGCAGGTCCTGCACAAATTAACAAACAAAAAAAAACATTGATTAGTTTTTATTTCCTCTACTATACTCCATTAATATTGGAAAACTAATAAAAGAAATAAAATATGCAAAGTCTTTAATACTAGCTATGGGATTTCCATTTAACCATATTATTCACAAGACACATTAATACTAACTATGGGGTTTCTCGAAATTCTTTGCAAAACCCTTGAATTCTTCAAAGGATTGCATGTAACTTGTGGATAATTACGTTATTGAGATCAAACAAGCGATCAATCGTGCCAAAATTGTAGGGTTTGGCTCAACTTGATATACTATGCTCAAATGAAAATGAAAATGTACAACACTTCATACCAAATTGTAACCAATTATTCAAATTAATAAGAAATTATAAAAAAATATTAAAAATAAAAAGGGACATTTTAATAATAATAAAAAATTATATATAATAATTTTTCAAATAATAAAAAAATTATATATTAAATTTTTTTTCAAATATTATTAATTTAATGTTAAAGGCTTTAGATAATGGGGTAATTTTTCAAATATTATGAGGTAATTTTTCAAATATTTTTCAAATACTAGTAATGGTCCACACTAGTAATTAAGTCTATACAAACATTAATACCACCCATTTGCTCATGACCAAATATGAAACCAAATCATACATTGATACTTCATGGACACACTAGTAATTGTCCACACTAGTAATTAAGCCTATACAAACATCAATATCACGCATTCACTCTTTACATAAACACTAGTAATGGTCCACACTAGTAATTAAGCCTATACAGACATTAATACTACCCATTCACTCTTTACAGAAACATTAGTAATGGTCCACACTAGTAATTAAGCCTATAGAAACATTAATACCACTCATTCACTAATAACCAAATGTAAAACCAAATCATACATTGATACTTCATAGACACACTAGTAATGGTCCATACTAGTAATTAAGCCTATACAAACATTAATAACACCCATTCACTCTTTACAAAAACGCTAATAATAATCCACACTAGTAATTAAGCTTATACAAACATTAATACCACCAATTCACTTATGACCAATGTGAAACCAAATCATACATTGATACTTTATGGACACACTAGTAATGATCCAAACTAATAATTAAACCTATACAAACGTTAATACCACCCATTCACCCATGACTAAATGTGAACTCTGAACCAGTGAACCAAATGTTAAACTTACATGAAAATAAACACCGAAAGTCATACATCTTAGTAATTTAATACGCATCTATAGTACCACCGACTCACTCATGATTACTCAAATTGAAATGTTGGGTAGTGTAATAAATTAAAAAGTTGGGTAGTGGAATCTTTAATGATTTTTTTTATTTATGCATTGCCTAAACATTGCCTAAAAAATAAACAAGTGAAGGTCATATACCTTAATAATTAATACTCATCAATAGTATCACCAACTCACTCGTGACTACTTAGATTGAAATGAAATGTTGGATAGTTAAATACTTAATGACATTTTCAAATTTTTTTTTTAATATTTTTAGACATTCCACGTGTCCATTATGATATTATGTACCATCACTATTACATTCAACTCATACACCTACTAGAGGATAACTGAGTAATTTAATACTCATCAATAATACTACCAATTCCCTCCTCACTTAAATTCAAATGAAATGGTGATTAGTGGAATATTTATTACTCATCAATAATACTACCAATTCACTCCTCACTTAAATTGAAATGAAATGGTGAGTGGTGGAATATTTAGTAATGAAATGGTGAGTGGTGGAATATTTAGTAATGAAATGGTGGAATATTCACTGACATTCTCCCATTATTTTGAAAATATTTCTAAGCATTACACATATTTATTATTATATTATACATCATTATCATTACATTCATTCCAAATGGTTGGACGGTGGATTTAAGGATATAAAACATTATTAATAAAATTAATTAATGATATTATTTAATTATTTTGTAAATATTTTTATTCATTACAAATATTTATCATTATAGCATATCATGTATCATTACCATTATATTTTTTTCAAGTTGTGTTCGACAACATATGTATTTCAATAGAGAACGAACATCTTCAATAACCATTCACACAATCAGATCAAAGATCAACACATCAATGTTTTGACGTGGTAAAATCTCTACGAAGAAACATCCACTACCCCAGCCAACGTGGCCACTTTGAGCAATTTATTAATGCAAAGGAAAAATATTACAGAGAAATTTACAAGAGAGTTTCTCGCAATTGATCATTGGCAAACAATCCTTTGTGCTCTTTAAATAGAGATCATGGACCAATCGGGTGCTAAGCCATGGATCAATGTAGTTGTTAAGATCGAGGAGAATATGAGCCATTAGATCACTCTATGTCGAGAACATATCGTGATCGTTGGATTTCCTAACTATAAATGTATACTAATGCATACTAAAGAAACACACTTTTACCTAACGACACATTAGACCAAGTTGATATTAACTAACTCCTAAGTGTTTAAATATCCTAGCATCCCCCCTTAAGAACAACTTGGGATAGGATTGAATGATTTGCAAATGAGACATAAGAGGAAAAGGAAGGATGCATTAGAGTTGATCCCCCCTTACTGACAACTTCTTGAACTCCTAACATAGATAAAAGATTAGAAAAATTCTCTTCGGTAAGAGAATTTGTGAAAAGGTCTACGACTTGATCTTTTGTAGGGCAAAATAACCCTTCAATAACTCGATCATGAATGAGTTTTTTTATGAAGTGCATGGGAAGCTCGATGTGTTTACTATGATGATGTTGAACTGGATTTTTGGCGAGCTTGATGGCACTATGATTGTCGCACTAGAGGGTGGTCAGATGTTGTTGTTGGAATCGAAACTTTGAAAGGAGATATCCAAGCCAGAAGGCTTCATGACTTGCATTAACAATTGTGCAATACTTTGTTTCTGCTGAAGAAAGAGCAATAGCCTATTGTTTCTTATAGGCCCAAGTGACAAGTCATGAACCAAGGCTGGCAACATAACCTGCAGTAGAATTTTGAACATCGGGGTCGTTGGCCCAATCTAAATCAATGAAACTAACCAATAAAGGAGTTCCCCCTGAGTTGTAATGTATCATGAATTGAATTGCACCCCGAACATACTGAAGTATCCTTTTAGCTACTTTCCAATGGATTTCATGGGGTGTTTGCATATACCGGGAAACAAGACCAACAACAAAGGAAATATTGGTATGGTTATGAGTCAAGTATAAGAGGTTACCAACTAAATGATGGTACAAAGTGGCATCAACTTCGGGAGAAGTACAAGTGGAAACAAGTTTGACTCCAGAGTACAAGGGAGAAGGGGTTGGTTTAGAGTCTTCCATGTGAAAGCGGCGAAGAAGGTCACACACATACTTAGTCTGGGGAAGAAATAATCCTTCCTTGGTTTGCAATAATTGGAGGCCAATGGAATAGTGAAAATAGCCTAAGTCGGTCATTTCAAATTTCTTCTTAATGATGGTTTTCACATGGTTTAAAAGTTTTGGGTCACTACCAGTGATGATAAGGTCAACAACATAAAGAACAAGGATTATGAGAAGTATTCCTACTTTCTTGGTATAAACATTGGGGTTAGAATGACATCTAGAAAATCTAGTATTCAGAAGAAAGTTTTCCATTTTTGCATACCAAGCTCGAAGAGCTTTCTTTAGACCATAAAGAGATTTCTTAAGGAAACAAACAATGCTAGAGTTATTCTGGACATAGCTAGGAGGTTGTTCCATGTAGATTTATTCTTGCAAATCCCCATGCAAGAAGGAATATTTAACATCCATATGATTGACCTCCCATTTATGTGAGGCTATAAGGGATAGAAAAAGGAGGATGGAATTTAGTTTGGCTAGAGGGGAAAAGGTTTCATTATAATCAATGCCTTCAACTTGAGAGAACCCTTTGGAAACTAATTGAGCCTTGTGTCTTTCAACACTTCCATATGATGCATACTTAGTTATGTAGACCCATTTACATTTGACAAGGTTTCTTCCTTTCAGAACAAGATCTCAAGTATAGTTCACCATTAAAGAGTGATACTCTTCATTCATTGATGTATCCCAATCTAGATAACCTGAAGCTTCTACAAATGTCTCTGGATCATGAGTCTTTGAAACTTGAGCCAAAAGAGAAAAGGCTCGTTGGGGTTTTGAACGAGTTTGACGTTGATATGAAGGATCACCGGCAAGATCACTAGTTTTTTCTTGTGTTGAATGGACACATCTAGGAATCAATGTTGTTGGTGTAGGTTCATGTTCATTGGACTCATCTAGAGGAAGGTGAACATGCGGAGGTGGATTTTCATCCTCAATGTCATCATCTGAAGAAGAAACTAGAATAGGCATAGAAGAAGGCACAAACATCAAATATGGCTCGCAGGATGAAGAAGGAACAAACGTTGAATCAGGATCCTAGGCCAAGAGATTTTCATCAAATTTAACATCTCTTCTAATAATAAGTTCATTGGAATGAGGTTGAAGAAGTCTGTAACCTTTGACATCTTCTAAATAACCAACAAAAATGCATTTCTCACTTTTAGGTTGTAAAGCTTTCATTTTCTCCTCAAGAATGTGATCCCATGCTACACTGCCAAATACATAGAAGTGACTTACATCTGGCTTAAGTTTATTCCATGTTTCTTCCGGTGTTATATTTTTTAGAGCCTTAGTGGGAGTGCAATCTACTATGTAATTTGCACAATTAATGTCTTCTGCCCCATAATTAAGACTTAATCCCTTAGATTGAATCATACAATTAGTCATTTCTTTTAATGTATGAGTATTTCTATCAATAACACAATTTTGTTGTGGTGTATATGGGACAGTGTGTTGCATTTGGATTCCCTATGCAGTGTTGTAACTTGTAAAATTGTTGTTCACATATCCACCTCCATTATCTGTTCTTAACCTTTGAAGTTGATGTCCAGATTGTTTTTCTATAAGGGCCTTGTAGGCCAAAAACTTGTCAAACACTTCACTCTTAAGTTTTAAGAAGTAAACCCAAGTGCGTCTAGAAAAGTCATCAATGAAATTTAAGAAATACTTTCACTCAGAAAAAGAAGGAGAAGAAAGTGGACCACACAAGTCACTCTGAACAAGCTACAAAGGGGTTGAGGTGTGCCAAGAGGCACATTTGTCAAAACTATCCTGAGAATGTTTGTCAAGAACACAATCGACACAAACACCATCTTTGCGAGAAACAAGAGGAAAACCAATCACCATCTATTGATTACATAGTTGTTTCAATGAACAATAGTTTAGACGAGCAAATTGCTCATACCAAAGTTAGCTCAAGTCATCGCTATGAGCAAAAAAAACTGAAGGAAAAGATGATGACCCAAAGTTATCAAACTTGTACAACCTAGTAATATCATTTGCAATTCTGATTACAAGAACATACTTACGATGTTTTAGATCCTTGATTACAACTTGGTGAGGTGAAAACTCTACAGTTTTACCTTCACCTAAATGAGTGATTTGATATACTGATATAAGGTTGCAAGAAAGACTTGGAACACATAATACATCATTGAATTGGCCATTATCTACCTGAATTGTTCCAGACCCTACAACACTAAGAGATCTATAATCACCAACAAATATTTTCTTGGTGGTACATTCATTTAGAAAAAAAAATATGGCTTTATCCTTAGCCATATGATAAGATTCTCCAGAATCAATAAGCCACTCATCAGAAGAAGAAGTAGAAGTTGCATTAAAGGAGAAACCAAAAGAAAAAAGTGCATGTCCATGAGAAGAAGAAGAAGAAGAATCAATAATGATGTTGTGCTTCTTCATCGCTTCTTCTAAAGCTTCCATCTTCTTAAAACATTTGGACTCCACATGACCATGCTTCCCACAAAATTTGCAATGTCTATCACCAGTCTTCTTACTTTTAGATTTTTCTCCTTTGTCACCATTAGGAGTGGAAGTTGGCTAAGAGGGTTTGGGACCCTTGTTTTGCTTGTTTTTGTGACGAGGATGTTACTTCTTAGGATTCTTGGATTTATCTTTATGTTGGGCCACTAAGGCTTTGTTATATGTACCTTTAGTGCTAATCAATCCAAGTTGCAGAAGCTTATCTTGCTCCTGAATCACAGCATCACAAAAGGACTCAAGAGAGGGTTTTTTTATAAGCACTCCCTAGAGCTTCTCTGGTGGCCTAAAAGGTAGATACAAAAATAGAATATGCACTACCAAGCTTAGCAAGAATGGCATATATGCATCGATCTTCTGACGGATCTATTTTTCATTCTATACATAAAATTCTATGTTTTTTAAACTTAGATAAGTAATCTTCAATGCAAGGAAAACCATTTGGACTTAAGGTCATTAATTGATTCTCCAACTGGTGGGATCGAATAATATTTTTTTTACCAAATAGAGTTTCAAGATTTTCCCAAGCATCATCAGGGTCATCAATTCGTTGAAGGTGAAACCTTAAATCAAGAGAGATGGACATTTTGATCAGTCCACGTGCTTCATCATTCTTATTGGCCCATTTGAATTTCTTTTCATCATCAGTGAGTTCCAGTTCTTTCCCCGAGGTAATCTAGTACAATCCTTTACTTCTTAATACATCCTCCATATGGAATTTCCATGAGAAGTGTTCGGTACTTGTAAGAAAAATATCACTAGGAGATTACATATTAAAATATGAAAAACGAATGTGAAACTAATGTGAAACTAATAGTCTAGATGGAAATATCTCGAAAAAATAAGTTGTTAAAAAAATGGCACTGAAAACAGACTTCGGATGTGAAAGTTATGGCCTTTTGAAAAACAACATAAATGGTAACTAAAAAGTCGCGTGGCAAGTAGAAGTTGGTCCATGTGGTGATACCCCTCCTTCTAATAATCTCAATTTTATAAATAAGTTGCTTATGAAGCGACCCACTTGTATAGATTAAGCAGGGATCACTTTTACAATGAAGTTACTTTATAAATGAAAATTGCATGAAAAACGAATAAATTAAAATAAAATATTAAAGCTACTTATAGTGATTCAGTGTTATAATTTAAGTGAAATACACTTTACAATGGATGCATGAAATTTTTCAAAAAAAAGTAACAAAAAAGAGACTTGAACTCAAGACCTCTTACTTATTAAAGCAACTTTTAACCAAGTGAACTAATGCAAAACATATTATATTGTTTAAGAGGATTGTTGTTGTTGGACTTGGATGATGTGCTCATAAAAAACTATTTTCACACAAGAAAAAAAAAATCGCTTATCGATGACAACAAGGGTTAGAACTCAATTACCTTATCCGAAAAATGTAAATTTTCCCTCTGTTTCTAATTTACCGAGATCGCACTAAGCGCATGGAAAAGAGAAAACACAGATAAGAAAACCATTTCCGCTCTGTTTCGGATTTGTCGAGATCGCACAAAGCACATGGAAAATGCAGATCGAAAATAATAGCAACCTAGAAATAAAAATAGAAAACTGAAATATTATCTCTGCAATTTTTTTTAAAAGGGTGTATTCAGGGTGTTATCACATAAAGTTTTCCATAATCACGAGTAGCATCCATGAAACGCAGACGAGCGGGCAGGTGTAGTTTGCAGCGATCGAGATCACCTGTGCAGTTCAATGTAGCGTTATCTCCAGTGCAGTTGGAAGAAATTCAAAGTTGGCAGGCAGATAAAGTTTTGGTGGGGTGCTAAAGTAGTCGGTGCGCCCAGATATTGGATCTCGTTCAGATCAACGATCTCAAATCATCTCGAGGCCGCAACATGCTCGAGCGTTAAAAGGCCTTGAGCGAGCCGAAATCCTAACCAAGGTTTTGTGGAATGGCTGCGTGGCGAGAGGTGGTGCATTTCGGGCCTAAAAGCAGTGTGGGCCTAAACCGCTTCCCGCAACCCCGAAATCACATGTGCATATGATGTCTTATCCAACAGTGACAGGTGGTCGCTCGCCAGTCTTCCAACCATGCTCCAATCCCGAGGGAGATTTAGTTAATGAAAAAGGACTGATAGCTGAAACCTCAACTCAGTCCATAAATAGAAAGAAGGAAAGTTATGGCCAAGGAGACGAATTTGTTAGCCCGAGTTACCATGGTGGACGATCTCTTCTTGCAGGCCCATGCTGATCCGAGCTTGTGTCTATCAGAAGGAAACACGTGCAGTATGACAGAAGGATGCACAGATGCAGCAACATGGCTTCAAGATCTCAATATAAAATGGGAGTGAGTCTCCAAATGCACTCTCATACCATGTTCAACAACACTAGTATTACAATAGAGGACTAACACCTTCAATAAACACTCACACAACCAGATCAAACATAAACACATCAATGTTTTTTTGTGGTAAAACCCCTACGAGGAAACATCCACAGCCCCAACCAACATGGCCACTTGGAGCAATTTATTAATGCAAAAGAAAAAATATTACAGAGAGGTTTACGAGAGAGTTTCTCACAATTTCTCATTGACAAATGACCCTCCATGTTCTTTAAATAGAGATCATGGACCAATTGGGTGTTAAGCCATGGATCAATGTAGTCGTTAAGATCAAGGAGAATATGAGTCGTCGGATCACTCTATGTTGGGAACATATCATGACCATCGGATTTCCTAACTACAAATGCATATTAATGCATAATAAAGAAACACATTTTTACCTAACGACGCATTAGACCAAATTGATCTTAACTACCTCCTAAGTGTTCAAATATCCTAACAAATTGGATGGTGTACCAAAGGATATAAGTAATTTGATTTGTATTGGGACAAAGAATCACTGCTCAGGTTAATTTTTAATGTGCCAACTTTCTGTTTTTTTTTCAATATTATTCTCTTTTTCATTTTATTTGGATTAAAGGATATAAGACATTTAATTGTAATGGAGATAAAGAGTCATGGGTAAGATTATTTTTTTATGTGTCAACTTTGTTCTTTTTTTCAACATTAATTTTATTTTCATTGTGTTTTGGGTTAAAGGATATAAAGTATTTAATTATAATCAGATAAAGAGTTTTTGGTAAAATTAATTTTAAATCTATTAATTTTGTGATTTATTTTTAATATTAATCTTCATGTTTGATAAGCTTAATTATTTTTTATTTCCTCTACTATACTCCATTAATATTGTAAAGCTAAAGAGTTTTTGGTAAAATTAATTTTAAATCTATTAATTTTGTGATTTATTTTTAATATTAATCTTCATGTTTGATAAGCTTAATTATTTTTTATTTCCTCTACTATACTCCATTAATATTGTAAAGCTAATCAACGTAATAAAATATGAAATGTATTTGATACTAACTATGGGATATCCATTTAACCATATTATTCACAAGAAACATTAATACTAACTATAGGATTTCTAGATATAGGATTTCTAGAAATTCTTTGCAAACCTTTGAATTCTTCTAAGGAATGTGTGTAACTTATTCCTAGAAGGACTTCTATGCTCATTGATTACTTTAATGACCAATAGAGAGTCCCCAAGCACTGTCAATTCCTTAATTATTTCCTTCTTGACTATGTCGAGCCCATACCATAGAGAGTGAATTTCTGCCAAGTTATGAGAAACACTCCCAAGTCCTTGTGCATAATTTGCAATTGGAGTTCCTATGAGATCATGAATTGTCCCCGACGCCTACCACCCATGACTTTGTGATGGTTATCCTCCTTACCGATTAACCACTAAATTATTGCACTGAGAGGCACTCTACAACCCAATATGGAGGAAATGTTTTCATGTTAACATTAGGTTAGATAACATTACATTAAAAAAAACAAATTTGGCTCAATTAAAAAAAAAAATAACAATAATAAAAATAAATTCAACTCAATTAAAAATATTAATTACATGCACTGTTATATATTACACACACATATATATACACATATAATTGATCAAATTCTATCAAATTCAAGAAGATAAAATTGAGGATATTGTGAAGAAGAATAACAATGGGTAATTAAGTCAATGGATCAACAGGTAACTAAGGAGAACACAAGGAGCAAAGCAGCAAAGGAACAATATACAAGTATAATTTTTGTTTTCACAAAAAAAAAAAACCTAATAAATTAATCACAGGTCCGAACACTCAATTCAACTAGAATAACTATTATGCAATACAATTTACTGCAAAGCTTTGGTGCAATTTATCATAGGGTATATGAATTATTGTTCTCATGAACCGAAAATTAGGGAAATATGTTGGATATGGTGGACAAATTAGAGGAGCAAAGGTGATGTAGAAGTACATTATGGCAGGCGAATTTTGGGATATATGTTTTGATGGAGAAAAAATTATCACCAAGAGATCCAGGCATTCGATAGTGAATTCAAACCATGTAGGAAGCATGCATGCAATGTGGAGACTTAATCTCTAAGATTTGAATTTAATTTGAATCTGTCACTTTCATGTAATCTATGGATGATTATGTTGTTGAGATAGAGAGGCCAACAATCAATCATGCCAAAATCATAAGGTTTGACTCAACTCGATAAATTATTATGCAATACAATTTACCACAAAGCTTCAATTCAATGCAATTTACCATAGGGAATCTGAATAATTTTTCTCACGAACCGAAAATTATGTAAAAGTTTACCCGTAGGGAATCTGAATAATTTTTCTCACAAACCAAAAATTAGGGAAAAGTTTACCACGGATATTAAGTGCAATATACTGCAGGGAAACTGAATTTTTCTCATGAATTGAAAATTAAGGTAATGTGTTGGATATGGCAGGTGAATTAAATGAGAAAAGGAAACATACAAATAAATTATGGAGGGTGAATTTAAATTTAGAACAAATTGAAAAGTAGGGCATTGTGTTGGATATGAAGGGAAAATTAGAGGAGCAAAGGCAACATGGAAATAGATTGTGGAGGGTGAATTTAAATTTAGTTCGAATGGAAACTGTATTGGATATGGTGGGTGAATTAGAGGAGAAAAGGAAGCATAGAAATAGATTATGGTAGGCGGATTTAAATTTAGTTCAAATCTTCCCTGGATGGGGTGTTAGGGCGGCCAACATGGCATATGACGAGGGCGGGCACCAGCCACCGAGGCATGGAGCCACGTGATGGGCTCGTGCCACAGCCCACCACCCTCCTCTGCGATTAAATGGCCATTACTACGATTTGAAGGGGCATTTATGAAGTCTCCTCTCCTTATGCGTGTCTTTGTATGGCTTGGTTAATGATGTTTGTCATTCATCTCCACTTGCATCCCGCAGGCTCATCCCTTCGCAGCCATGGCCTGACCCTGCTCGAATTCTCTGGTTCGATGCTGCCCCTGCTCACCCCCAGGCCATATACCCCTGCCTGGTGCACCTAATCTCCTCGGCCAGTCACATTTATTACCTTATGCCGCGTCCAAGGGGAAGGCTGCGGAGGGGCTCTCCCTAGAAGCCTCGTCGGCCCTTGATCTCGCCTCCCAACTCGCCTTCCATCTGCTCCTCCCCCCCCCTTCAGTCCGAGATTTTCTTTGCTTCCTCTCATGCTCCGTCGAACTCTCAGTTTAATTGTCTGGCAATAATCCCCCAGATGTCGAGCTCACTCTCACGTCTCTTTCTCGACCCTCCTGTAGATTTCACTGCCCCCACACCAGTCCTTGACCCTCTGAGAAACTCAGGCGGTGAACCTCCTCCTCATCGTAGGCCTGGGAAGGCTGGATACCAATTCACTGATTCCTTCAATAGCATGCAGTTCAGAGACAGCCTGGCTATCCTTCAGGGTCTGGTCTTTGAACTCCGCCAGGGGGTGGAGGACCTCCAGTTTCGCCTACAAGCTACAGATGAAAAGGTGGCGGTCTTTCTTCAGACTCTCTCCTCCATGCACGAAGCTTTCTCCTCAGACTCGACAAAGGCAACCCCAATGGAGGAACCCAGTGCAACTCCAGGTGAAGGACATGACAAGGTGCAGCGCTCAGCAGAACTGGGATGGGAGCAAGATGGGCGAGCGAGCAGAGTTGTGGAGATGGAATCGGCAAGGAAACCGCTGCAAAACGATACCACAAGTGTTGATGGAACTGTGTGCGATGTGAAAGTTGAAAGGCAATGGGCAGACCAGGTGACGTATGTCGAGGAGGAGCCTTGGACAGAGGACCTCCATGCCACGTGGCCAGGCTATCTACCAGGTGTCTAGATCTATAGTGTTTTTCAAGGTCTTGTCAGTCTTTTTTAGTTTTAGCTAGTAAACAGTTTGTCTAAGACCATTTTTCTTAGCCTATCATACTACTTATGTTTGACTCCTATGTTGGCTGGACTGGTTTCCCCTCTGTTGGGGCAGTCCAGTAACTATAGCATGGCTATCTCTGTATTTTGCAACTTTACTTCAGTTCTGGAAGGCTCTTAATATATGATACTTCTTGTTTAAAAAAAAAAAAATTAGTTCAAATCTCTCAATTTCGTGTAAAATGTGGGTGATTGTGTTGTTATGGCAGACGAATTTAAATTTAGTTTGAATCTCTCACTTTCGTGTAAAATGTGGATGATTACGTTATTGAGATCAAACAAGCGATCAATCATGCCAAAATCGTAGGGTTTGACTCAACTCGATAGATTGTGCTCAAATGAAAATGAAAATGTACAACACTTGTACCAAATTGTAACCAATTATTCAAATCAATAATGTAACACCCCAAGGTCAAGCCCCCGCTGCATTGTAATTATGTTTATAGGCTGGTGATCCAAGTGTTTATAAGTTGAAGACTTATATTTTTATTAGGCCAGAGAGACTAGATGCTTAAGGCCATGAGCCTGATTTTTGTATATGTAATTGCACATATCATTAATAAAATTACATTGTTGCGTGTAGACTGACCACGAAGAAAGAGTATGGGGGACTAAGCTCCACTAGGTAGGGTAAGGGAGGGGGCTAAGTGTTTAGTCCTAGGCGCTAAGCTAAAGGGATTACCTCTAAGGGAATAATATTTTATTATTATTTCCTAAAGGCTAAGGTGGACATGATCGGTGTTGTCCTAAGTTTCGGGAAAGGGAACGAGTGCTAAGTGGAACTCATGCAACTACAGGAAGATAAGTGTCGACCTGGGCGCATGCAGTTAAAGCTAAGAAAGCTATCTCATTGGGGGTTCGCTTCCCATTCTGACGTTGCTCCCCATCCTTGTGTTTGGACCAATCTTGAGTTCCTCACAACCCTTACGATTCTCTGGTAGTCGGTCACCCTATCTGATTCACCATTGACTCGCGTACTAAGCCACCATCATCTTCATCATCGCCTATGTATCTAATATGCACCTTTGGAATCTTGTAGTCATACTTGAGTTATCCCGTGTGTCTCCTATGAATCACAACACACCATGTACCTTGCCTGAGTTGTATTGTGCCTTAACGGCTTATTGTTACAAGCCACATAGTTCCTTGGCTGAGTGTGGCTTGCTCCCATCATCTGTTCTATACTGAGCTTTGTTGTTGCCATCACCTTTTCAGGAATTGACTTAGAAATAGACTGAACAAGCAGGTTGTCAGGTATGCAAGCAAATCTCCCCAGGTGAGAGAGGTTGTTTGGGAAGTGATTTCCTAGAGGGAGCCCAACTGCAGTTATAGTGCTCGGAGAATTCATGTTCGACCTGTTGTTGAAGCCTTGGAAGGGAAGTGGGGAAACCGAAGGACTGTGGAGTAGAGAAGGGGCACACTTCCTGGGGTGGGACAGGCATGTGGGGAATGAGAGGTTGTAGGCTGTTAGTGTGAGCTAGCCCTGGGAGATAATCCTTCCTGTTGACTGTGCGACTTTCATGTTTCCCTTTCCAAGCCTAGGAATCCCTTGTCTGGTGGATTTTAGTCCCAGCTTGGGGGTGACCCACTGCTAAGCATGATGAGCAGTGTGGTCTAAGGCTGGGAGTTTCATGGAAGGTCTACACGCAATTGGTGGTCATCTATTGAAATATAAGTACCAAATCTTTGTTGATTGTATGTGGTGTAATTGTACATGTTTTATAACTTGATGAGTAATGCCTGGATATTTCATATATGATGTATGTGTAGGCTTACTATTATTTCCACATTAATTTGTGTATGGTTAGAATATTTCGTGTGTATGCATATATTGTCGGTATGTTTTAATGATTATCCTGCATGAATAAGTGGCATGAACAGAACGTTGTAACCGTTAATTGTGGTAGATATGCATGCATATAAATTTACAAAATGGTATCAGAGCTATGTGAAACGTCCAATAAGTGGCGTTGTCCGGCCTATTGGCGGTTGGGGATGTCACAAAATGGTATCAGAGCCATGGTTTCAACACTAAGCCTGGATGGGCCATGTTATTGGAAGCTTAAGAAAAAGTTTCAAAAAAGATTTGTTGTCGAAATGGACAAAACTGAAGTTCAGAGCCCAGTTTTCGACACTGAGCTTGAATTAGGTCGTATAAGTGGTTATGGAATCAAAATCTCAGAGCAAATTGTTGTTGAGAAGGAAAAAATTTGAATTTCAAAGCATTCCAGAGTGCTAAGAGAGCACCTTGGTCGTGTGTGGAAGCTTAGGAGGTATAGAAATTCAAGAAAGATAGCAAAGAAAAGAAACTGCAGTAACTATGGGGTTTGGAACCGCAAGGATTGAAGTTGAGTTGTCAGATCAAGCAGAGAGTAAGTCATGACCATCAGATCTCATTGAGGGGAGATTGACGATGGGGAGCCATTGTGGAAATTGCAAGAGAAATTAAAGCGTGGACAAGTTGAGACTTCGCAATCCCTCGAGATCGTTTATATTTCTAGATCAACAGATCAACGGTGGATATTGATTCCACTACGAACAAGCATCTTTGCATTGCAGAGATAGGGAAGGAAATTAAAGTGTGAGCAAGTTGAGTTTCCGCAATCACTCCTGGTCGTTGATCTTCACGATTCATTAAAACACGATTGTCGATCTTGCAAAGTGAGATAAGCACCCAAAGGTTAAGTCGAGCTCACAGTTCTCGGTCACATGTATAGAAGACAGAACAAACTTCATGCAATTCATGTTCTTTGATCCAAGGAAGGGAAACGTGTCGGAAAGTTAGCTTATTCGGGAATACAACATTCGGGAGAAACAAGGTGTGAATAGACTGGAAACTCCCGAAGTTCCGAAGCATGAAGCTCCGAAGTCCCAAAATATGAAGACAATCTAGACCGTTTGTTGAAGGAGATGCATGTCAAAATATTGGCTTGTTCGGGAATTCGACGTTCAGGAGAAACGAGGTATGCTAAGGTGAAATTGTTAAGAACCAAATATCAATATAGCATAGAAAAACCTCAGAAAAAGTACTCAACGCCTTGAAAAAGAGATAATTTCAGATATTAAGCCTCTTCGAGGGGGCAACCTCCTTTTACCCCACTTAAATGTTCAAGTGCAAGATGATTCAAAATGAAAATGTCTCCTTGGTATATATAGGAGACTAGGAGGTATAATTACAACTAATGGCCTAAATCCGACATAAATAAAATAATATTACTAATCTAATATGCCCCAATTAAGGGGTAATGAGCCAATATTAGGGCTTAACATGCCCCTCCCATTGAGACAAGTGTTGTCCGCAACGCTTGAGTAACTCTGGATGATTCTGTATAAAAGACTCATCTTCCCAAGTGGAATCTTCAACCGGTAGTTTCCTCCATTTAATGAGATACTCTGAAATGGATCTATTCCTCAGCTGGAAAATTCTTCTGTAAGTGATGGCTTCAGGCTCCAATATGATTTTTCCTTCCTCGTCAAGTTCTAGCAATATAGTTTGAACTAGGATATTGTCACCTATGACCTTCTTTAAGCATGAAACATGGAAAACTAGGTGTACTCGTGAAGATGCAGGCAACTCTAATTTGTATGCCATAGTACCAATCTTTTGCAACACCTTATAAGGTCCATAGTACTTTGGTGATAATTTATTATCCTTCTTTGCTTGCTTGAGGGACATCTGTTTGTATGGTTGTAGTCTTAAAAACACCTAATCCCCTACTTCAAAACTTCTTTCACTACGATGTTGATTTGCTTGTTGTTTCATGAGATTCTGTGCCATGGTCAGGTTGTCCTTTAAAATTTGGAGAATTTGTTGTTGATTCTCGATGTGATATTCCACTGCTTGAACCTTAGATTTTTCTTTTAGAGAAGAAGTGATGGAAGGAG
>ML791126.1:133148-182786 GCA_009831015.1 Picea engelmannii
ATTTCAGATAATAAGCCTCTTCGAGGGGGCAACCTCCTTTTACCCCACTTAAATGTTCAAGTACAAGATGATTCAAAATGAAAATGTCTCCTTGGTATATATAGGAGACTAGGAGGTATAATTATAACTAATGGCCTAAAGTCAACATAAATAAAATAACATTACTAATATAATATGCCCCAATTAAGGGATAATGAGCCAATATTATGGCTTAACAAAAATCTCACGAAGCCGAAGTCTCGAAGTGACGTGGACTGCTGACGTCACTAGGGATGATGTGGACACATGGGATTTGTGCCACATGTCAGTGATTTAATAACCTTGGTAATATGGAAATGTAGTTAGAACATGACATATGTCACCCGCTTGATTCGGCAATGCATCTGTTGCGTGTGTCCTTCCATGTGGCACTCCTAGAGGTGGCACAAGATAGTTAAACTTGGCGAAGAAGTTAGTTGGATCAGGCCCGCATTAACTTTGGTCACGATCTATCAATATCAATGGTCGGACGACATTGCGGAGATCGAAGTTGTGCAGTAGATAATTCTACAAGGCGGTCCCGCAATCCAAACCATGGTTTCCCAGAAGGGGTGCGTGTCAGCGTGGGGAAAATTGCAGAACGATCAACGGGTTACTCCAAAACCGCCAACCCCTGTCCCCGCAATTTGAAAAGTACTAAAGTTGATGTGACATTTTCAGCATGTATTAGCTCGAGCATGGAAATTGTGGGGCCCAGTGGACGCATGGCGCCAGATCGTGAATTCCGAAGAATTGACACTCCATAAGAAGTGGTGCATGAAGGAAGACCGTAGATCCACTAGTCTTCGCGTGTTTTACAATTCATTGTTTTGTGATGTTGGGACGCGCAAAAAAAGGGAAACCTCTGAAGCATGGAGCATGAAGTTTCAGAGCTCCGAATAAGTGCCCAAATCATAAGCGTTGGGTCACAGTTGTGGTCACATGCAAACCAAGGGCTGAATAAAAGGGGCTAGCGCCCAAAATTTGTTGCAAAATAGAACTGGGCTTAGAGATTGAAGCCCGAGGGGTTCTTGACCGACCAAGACCTACATAAAATGGAATCTGATATTGTTTTTGATGAATCAAATTGGTTTATTCTGGAAAATTATTATATTATAGCCTGAGAAAATCTCGGTTGAAAACACATTTTGCAAAGCTAACGATTGTCAAAACCGAACCGAATTGTCGCATAGTGCAGAGAAATGGGGAAGGCATAGGGTGCTTACAGTTTGGAAAATGAAGTTAGAGGAATGGATGTCCATTTAGGATTTGAATAATCGAACTCCAATGGGCATGGAGAAGAGATAGATAAAGAAGGAAACATGATGAAAATCATCGAAAAGTTGCACAAAGATGTCCAAACTCACCGATCATATAACAAAAATCTCATGAAAGCCAGGGAGAAACAGGGAGAATTCAACATAAAGTTGATGCAGATCCTGGAAATAATATAAAACAAAACTAGATAAGGAGAGTGACTCAAGCAAATTAGGGAGTCACAGAAGAACAAAATGTGATAGCAGACATATTCAACACTCCCCTAGGCATTCTAATAAGAGATCACATCACAGCTCACGTTCATCCCTTGTTAGGAAGCACAAGAGGTCTAGGGTGGATGAGCTATGAGGGGAAATGAACAAAATCAAACCTCCTACATTTGATGGTGAGCACAAGAAGGATGAAGATGTAGATACATGGTTGCTAGGCATGAGAAAGTATTTTCAATTGCATAATTATTCTTCTCATGTAGAGGGAAGAATTGTCATCTATAAACTCAAAGGTAAGGCATCCATGTGGCGGGACCATCTTGTGCATGTGCAACACATTAAAGAGAAGCATGTTACTTGGAGGGAATTCAAGAAGTATTTTGAAAAGAAATACTTGACTAAGAGGTACTATGATAAGAAAATGAAAGAGTTCTTTGAAATCAAGATGGGAAGTATGTCCATTGATGAATATGAAAGAAGGTTTTTAGAATTTTTGATGTATGGTTAGTTTATCAAGGATGAGACAATCAAGATTCATAGGTATTTGAGTGGGTTTCTGCTAGCCATCAGTTACAAAATACAATATGATGATCCCAAAACATTGGAGGAAACCATAAGGCGAGCTAAGTGCCTATATGATCAACAAAAAGCAAGGCCAACTTTCCAAAAATCTTGGGAGGATAGGAAGAAATTCAAGATGGATCAGAGGAAGAAGGGAATTAAGCCACCATTCTTCAAAACAATCCTCAGGGGAAACCAACTTCTAGAGAACCCGGAATAATTGAGACAGGTGGTTGAAGGCCAAGGTAGCCACCTATTCAATGTTGGGGTTGTAAAGGTGATCATATGTTTAGAGATTGTCCCCACATAAGTGACAAAGAGAGAGTTGTTCACAATGTTCAGTGAGATGAAACAATGGGGGACATGGGCAAAAATGAACCAAGGATCTATGCAGCCTTGGACAACAATCAAGCAGAGTATCAATCACATATGATTGAAGTGGAAGGTATGATCAACAACCAAACCATTACTATTTTAATTGATTTAGGAGCTAGTCATAGTTATATAGATCCTAAGATGGTGGAAAATTTGCAATTGCCAAGAAACAAGCATGGAAAATCTTGGTTGGTGTAGCTAGATATTGGAGCCAAAAGAAAAGTCAATGAGATGGTTAAGTCATGTCTTATGGACATGAATGGACTGAGCACAAGGGAAGATTTGAATATCTTTCATTTAGGATCTTATGACTGCCTAATTGGTATGGATTGGTTAGACCAACACCATGCCATATTAGATTGTCGTAACAAGGCATTCACTTTTCTAGATGAGGAAGAAAATCAGATAATAGCCCAAGTAATTCCCAGGGCAGTTATCGTCCGAGAAATCTCAGCAATGCAGCTGAAGAAGTGCTACAGGAAAGGCTGTCAAATATTTGCAGCCCATATGGAGGAAGAATTTAAGGATAAGGTGCCAAATCTGGAGGATCATGCAGTCCTAGAAGATTTTGAGGATGTGTTCAAGGAGGTACCATGACTACCTCCAAAGAGAGATATTGATTTCTCTATAAATTTAATGCCTGGAGCAGCTTGAGTGTCAAAGACTCCTTATATAATGAGTACACCCGAACTGAAGGATTTGCAAATCCAGCTTGAACAACTTATGAAGAAGGGGTATATACGCCAAACTGTGTCACCTTGGGGTGCCCTAGTATTGTTTGTGAAGAAGAAAGATGGGACATTGAGATTGTGCATTTACTTTAGACAGTTGAATAAAGTAACTATAAAGAACAAGTATCCTCTACCAATGATTTATGATCTCTTTGATCAATTGAAGGATTCAAAGATATTTTCAAAGATAGATCTCAAGTAAGGATTAAAGAGGAAGATATCAGCAAGACCGCCTTCAAGACAAGGTATGGTCATTATGAGTTATGTTGGCCCTTGACCAAGTTTTGGGATATTCTTGGTCATGTTGACCTATTTTGGGACTTCGACAGTCTGTCGAAGGAGGAGCGGAAGATGAAGCGGAGATCGCGGGATCTCGGCCCATTTTTGGGTCCTTTTTGGGATGTGGGAATATGTAACGAGAATGGGATATTGACCCATGGGTTTGCCCATGTTTAGGCCTGTTTTGTAATATATAAATAGATGCTTAGGCTAGATAGAAGTAGTGGTGCATCTATGTGATGTGAATGTATGCTAAGTGCAAGTAGAGTCTGTAAGTTCTTTGTGCATGATTGTAAGAGACTTGCAGAGCTAAGTGCAGGTCCTTGTAGCAGATTGTGGAAGGCTTAGTGTTGTAACGCAAGGAAGACGGATCTAGCGAGCTGCACAGATATTTTGTCCTATGCGGAGTAAGGGTTTTGAGGCTATGTGCTTGTAATCGATTGTCTAAAGACAATAAAGGAGAAGAGTTGGTGGACGTATCCCCAGGGTGGGGGTGAACCACGTAAACACTGTGTTATGTTGCTTTGTGTTTTGTCTTGATGTGTTCACATGTTATTTTATAAGTGCTTTGATGTATTCAGATAAGATATAGTTATGCTTTGTGCTTATTATATGTGAGAATGTTAGGTCTGATCTATATGGCTATGCTTAGTGCTTGATCTGCTCGATCTGATCTATTTACTTATGCTAAGTGCTTAAATGCATTATATTAGTGTGAATGTTGCGAAGCTCTGTTTTATCAACGAAGTGGATATTGATTGCATATTGAGGAACTGACGGTGCTAAGTGCTTTATTAAGTATTATAATCATAGATATGTGTCCCAGCTAAGGTTGAAGACACCTGAGTCTTGGAACCACCCTTGCCTCTACCTCGGGTGAGACTTCATCTGCTTCGCAGGTGTTGCCAAAAGGGCCGGTAGTTAGGGATTTGTTGGTGCGCTATTGTAGCATTGAACCCTAGGTTTTCCCCTGTGCCAACAAGTTCACAGTGGTGCCATTTAGGTTGTCGAATGCACCAGTTATTTTTATGTGCTTAATGAATGGTGTTTTCCGGAAATATTTAGACACGTTTGTCATTGCCTTTTTGGATGACATCCTTGTATATTCCAAGTCAGAAGGAGAGCATGAGCATGATTTGAGGATGGTGTTGCAAGTGCTAAGGGAGCATCAGTTGTATGCCAATTTGACCAAGTGCTCATTTTATCAAAACAAAATTCATTATTTGGGGCATATCATATCTGAAGAAGGGATAGCAGTGGACCCTAAAAATATTGAGGCCATTCAAGGGTGGATGGCACCTAAGAATGTGACAAAAGTCATATCCTTCATGGGTCTAGCTAGCTACTACAGAAGGTTCATTATGGGGTTTTCAAGAATAGCTCACCCCATCACTTCCTTGCAAAGGAAGGGGAACAAGTTTCAATGGACAAAAGAATGTGAAAAGAGTTTCCAACAATTGAAGCAACTGTTAACCAATGCTCCAATTATGAAGATTGCAGATCTGAATGAAGACTTCATTGTATGCACAAATGCATGTAAAGAAGGATTGGGTGGAGTCCTTAGTCAAAATGGGTTTGTTGTAAGTTATGAATCAAAGAAGTTGAAAGAGAATGAAAGGCTCTATGCCACTCATGATTTGGAATTGGCAGCCATAGTGCATGCTTTGAAGAAGTGGAGGCACTACCTCATGGGAAGAAAGTTTGAGCTAAGAACAAACCATAACAGTCTGAAATATTTGTTTTATTAGCCTACATTGAATTCTAGGCAGAGAAGATGGTTGGAATTCCTCTGTGAGTATGACTTTGATATCATGCATATCAAAGGAAAGGAGAACAAAGTGGTTGATGCACTCAGTAGGTTAGTGCATGAACTGCATGCTATAACCATTAACATGTATTAGACGGATCTTAAAGGCAGAATTTCTAAAGCTACAAAAGCATATTTCAGTACATGGAATTGGTAACAAAATTGCAACAAGGTAAAATGCAACAGAAAACTGCAGATTATGAATTGGGAATTGATGGAATTCTCTTGCACAAAAACAGATTTTCTGTACCATATTCTCCAGAATTGAGGAGTGTGATTTTAAAAGAGATGCATAATTTTCCTTATGCAGGACACCCAGGATATCAGAAAACAATTCCAGCAGTCAAAATCCAATATTATTGGTCAGGCATGAAGAGGGAGATTGTTGATTTTATTGCTAAATTCTTGGAATGTCAAGGGGTCAAGGCTGAGCATAGACATCCGGCTAGGTTACTACAACCACTACCCATTCTTGAGTGGAAATGGGAAGTGGTGACAATGGATTTCATCACGGGATTGGCCAGAACGAACAAGCAACATGATGAAATCATGGTGGTGGTGGACAAACTTACTAAAGCTGCCCATTTCGTTCCTATGAAGACTACTCATAAGGAAACTAATGTTGTTGATATTTATATGAGGGAAGTGACATGCTTACGTGGTGTACCCAAGACAATTGTGTCTGACAGAGACCCAAAGTTTATACTGGAAGGGGTTATTCAAGGGGTTCAGAACAAACATGAACTTCAGCACAACATATCATCCTGAGTCGGATGGGAAAACAGAAAGGGTGAACCAAGTGATAGAGGACATGCTAAGGATGTATGTGATGGACAAACCATCTAAACAAGAAGATTATCTACACTTGGTAGAATTTACCTACAACAATGGGTATCAATCATCATTAAAGATGAGCCTGTTTGAAGCACTTTGTGGCAGAAAGTGCAACACCCCAGTAAGTTGGGACAACCCGACTGATAGTGCAGTGGTTGGGACAGAGTTGCTCAAGGAAATGGAAGAACAAATGTTGAAGATTAAGCAGAATTTGAAGGCTGCTCAAGACAAGCAGAAATATTATGCTAATAAGAACATAACTCATAGGGAATATAAAGTAGGGGATCATGTATTCCTGAGATTGAAGGCCAACAAAAGTTCCCTGAAGTTGGGAAATTGTTCAAAGTTGGCAGCTCAGTATTGTGGGTGGTTTGAAATCCTAGAGAGGATTGGTCCAGTAGCATATAGGCTTGCATTACCTGCATGCATGTCTATACATAATGTATTTAATGTGTCATTGCTTAAGAAATTTGTACCTAATACTAATCATATTATTGATTGAATGTGATTCAGGTGGAGCAGGAAAGCGCTTTTTAGGTGCATTTGGTGCGTATACTAGATCAGAAAAGCAAGCAGCTTCTGAATCGAGCCATAGGGCTTGTAAAAATTTAGTGGACCCGGTACGGACCTGAGGACGCAACATGGCAACATGAATATGCTATGTGGGCAGAGTACCCACATCTTTTTGAAGATTTTGGAAATCTTGTTGTTGTTGTGTAAGTAAGTTGCATTGTTATTGTGTAAGTAAGTTGCACTAAGGACAATGCAAAAATAAGGGGAGGGTATCGTAACACCCCAAGGCCGAGCCCCTGCTGAATTGTAATTATGTTTATAGGCTGGTGAGCCAAGTGTTTAGAAGTTGAAGACTTATATGTTTATTAGGCTAGAGAGCCTACATGCTTAAGGCCATGAGCCTGATTTTTGTATATGTAATTTCACATATCATTAATAAAATTACACTGTTGTGTGTAGACCGACCATGAAGAAAGAATATGGGGGACTAAGCTCCACTAGGTAGGGTAAAGGAGGGGGCTAAGTGTTTAGGCCTAGGGGCTAAGCTATAGGGCTTACCTCTAAGGGAATGATATTTTATTATTATTTCCTAAAGGCTAAGGTGGACATGATCGGTGTTGTCCTAAGTTCCTGGAAAGGGAACAAGTGCTGAGTGGAACTCATGCAGCTGTAGGAAGACAGGTGTTGACATGGGCACATGCAGTTAAAGCTGGGAAATCCAACTCATTGGGGGTTCGCTTCCCATTCTGGCGTTGCTCCCCATCCTTGCGTATGGACCAGTCTCGAGTTCCTCATGACCCTTACGATTCTCTGGAAGTCGATCACCCTACCTGATTCACCTTGAATCACGTACTGAGCCACCATCATCTTCATCATCACCTTTGTATCTAGTAGACACCTTTGGAATCATGTAGTCGTACTTGAGTTATCACGTGTGTCTCTTGTGAATCCCAACGCACCCTGTACCTTGCATGAGTTGCATCGCACCTTAACGGTTTTCTATTACAACCCACAGAGTTCCTTGACTGACCGTGGCTTGCTTCCATCATTTGTTCTATACTTAAGCTTTATTGTTGCCATCGCCTTTTAGGGAATTGACTTATAATTGGACTGAAGAAGCAGGTTGTCACAACTGCAAGCAACTCTCTCCAGGTGAGACAGGTTGTTGGGGAAGTGATTTCCCAAAGGTAGCCCAACTATAGCTATAGTGCTTAGAGAATTCTTGTCTCGCATATTGCTGAAGACCTGGAAGGGAAGTGGGTCCACTGAAGGACTGTGGAGCAGAGAAGGGGCACACTTCCTGGGGTGGGACAGGCATGTGGGGAATGAGAAGTTGTAGGCTATTAGTGTGAGCTGGCCCTAGGAGATAATCCTTGATAATCCTTCATGTTGATTGTTTGACTTTCCCGTTTCCCTTGTCAAGCCTAGAAATCCCTTGCCTAGTGGAGTGTAGTCCCAGCTCAGGGGTGACCCACTGTTGAGTGTGATGAGTAGCATGGTCTAAGGCTAGGAGGTTCGTGGAAGGTCTGCATGCAGTTGGTATTCATGTATTAAAAGATAAGTACCAAATCTATGTTGATTGTATGTGGTGTAATTGTACATGTTTTATAACTTGATGAGTAATGCCTAGATATTTCATATATGTTGTATGTGTAGGCTTACTGTTATTTCCACATTAATCTGTGTATGGTTAGAATATGTCATGTGTTTGCATATATTTTTGGTATGTTTTAATGATTATCCTGCATGAATAAGTGGCCTGAACAGAACGATGTAACTGTTAATTGTGTTAGATATACATGCATATAAATTTACAAAATGGTATCAAAGTTAAGTGAAACGTCCAAGAAGTGGCATTTCCCGACCTATTGGTGGCTGGGGACGTTACAAATAAGAAATTATAAAAAATATTAAAAATAAAAAGGGATATGGACGTTTTAATAATAAAAACTTTATATATTAAAGAATTTTTCATACATTATTAATTTAATGTTAAAGGCTTTAGATAATGGGGTTTTATATGGTGGTTGGTCAACATAAAATATTTTTGATATGAGTATTTCAATGCTAATAACCTTATCGAGTGGTTTTTTCAAAGTTTACCATAATAGAAAATCAATTTGTAGATTTTTATATATAGAACTTTAAGTCTTTATATATATATATATATTAGTATTTAATACCTTTAAATACAGTTTGAGTGGGCCTAATGGTTAAGAGCATGTGTTTCCTTCTAAGAGGTCACAAGTTCAAATCCATAGGGAGGTAGGGTATGTATACCTTCGTAGACTTTAGAAGTTAAATCGTTGCATGGAGGGGGTCCCTTGTCCCACAAACAAGAGGGTATCATACACCAATTTGGTGTCTAGCTTGGCCGTGACCTTAAAATTAGATTATTATTATTATTAAGGGTTTTGGATAATAGGACTTTTATATCAGGTGCTTTAATATATTAATATATTTATATATATAATTAATTTTAATAGTTTTTAATATTGATATTTTAATATTAAGGGATTTGTATAGTAGTATCTTCATATATTTGGTTCTGTAAGGTCTTCGGCTAAAAGAGCATAGAGACCCTCGCACAATTCCTCAAGGAGACAGAACCTGGGTTTGCTTTGGCACCCAACTATTGCACTAGTTGGGAAATTGGGTGCCTTATGCATGTGAACGTGCCAAGGGGATTTCCCAAGTATAAAGTAACCAAGAGGTTGGGGCACATCGGAATGAGGAGCGCACCAAGGTTGGGTTGTGTCGGTCCTAAGGGGCACGATGGTTGACAAGTGCATGTGTTTGTTTGGATGACTGGGTCTGTGAAGGGGCACGACAATTTGTTTGGGAGACCAATTCTGCGAAGTGGCATGATGATTCATTTGGGCATGATGGTTCACGAAGGGGCGTGACACACCCAAATGGCGCGATGGTTCGCGATGGTGACCTTTGCAGTCCCTATAACAGAACAAGGGTGCACAACCAAGGAAGGATGATTTGAACAACAAGGAGAGCAAGATCGTCTCTAAGATTTTCAGGTGGACTTAGACAAAGAGGGGTGAGATCCCTCAAGGAGACAAGTCACTCCACATGGGAGGAATTGTGTTACATTAAGGTGATTATGTGGACATACTTGGGCAGATCTTCTTTTGGGATGAGTTTGGGGAAATTATTGTTGTGGGTCTATATAAGGCATGCTAGGAAACATAACCACATATATGTATGAAGTTTTGCAACAGAGAAGAGACGATAATTTTGTGGTGGATGCATGTTTGGGGTGCTCTGCAAAATTTGTGAAAGATTCTACGATGGATGAGTCTTGGTGTAACCAATTTTTGTATGAGTGTCTTGGTTAGGTGAGGTGAGTAAATCGAGTGAGTGACTCTGCCAATTTTTGTATGAGTGTGTGACTCTGCCAAGTTGTAAATCAAGTTGGTCATGCTCATATTGTAATAATTTTGCAATAAAAATACTTAGTCCGGTATTAGGCACGATTTGTGTCGCCTGCACTATATCCATGTGTCTCTTCTTTGTTTTGAAAGTGTTCTCTTTTTTTCATGGATGTATGCTTATATATGAATAAGTGTTAAGTTGCTAATAATTGTCTAATACAATAGTTGCACTAGAGTAGGACTATGACTCGTCGGTAGCTTAGAACGGAGTATGGGTATGCTCTAGGTGAAGAGGCATAGTCTGGACGAAGTATCCTTAGTTTTCCCAAGCATCCAAGTGAGAAATGTTACGATGTCGCAAACCCTCAAGAGGTGCATATTTGCAAGATTTAGCTAGGCACACTATGGGAACGTGATAGATGGTATCAAAGAAAACTTTGAAGACAATTTGTTTGAGAGACATTTCACTGGGAATGTTTGCGAACTCGATAAACCGTTTGGTGGATTGAACTGGTTCATCACAAATTTACATCAGAAATACGACATAGGTTTTGGTTGACAATGTGGTGGAAGGTTGATCTAAGTGCACACCTTATGTAGGTCGAGAGTAGATTTTGTGGTGAAATGAAGCACTTGGACAAGGTGGTTGATCCTAGAAATCATCATAGAGTTCATCGCAGAACTTGTTGCAGAGTTGATTGTAGACACATTTTAGGAACAAACTCGGTGAAAGTTCAGTAAGGTGGACTGAACTTTCGCAAAGACAATCTGGGCACAAAATTATTTGGTTTGATTCATGACGAAAGTAAGTGCCAGACCTATTATGCGCACCTTGAAGAGACCAGGCGTAGAGTTTTTTGGGTGAACCGAGCACTTGGGAAAGGAAAATAAATGCACGATTTTTCACATGACTTGTCGCAAATATAACCACATAAGTGATCACAGAAGCAAGTGTAGAGGGTGATAATAGAAGGGATTTCAAAGGAGAGTAATTATGGGTTGCAACAAATTGAAGCACTTGGGTGAACAACTTGAGGCGACCTAGAGGAGATACGCAATATGGAATTTGGTTGGTCATGTTTCCATCATGATGTCTTCATGTCATGTATCACTAAGAATAGCAGTTGAGTTGAGTTGGCTTGTTGGATGAGTGGTTTGATCATAGTATTTAGATGAGGTGACTCTTCACATAGTTATAATAGTCAGTTAGCAGTAGTATGACTTTACATTTGGTCAGTGGATGCATGATTCCTTGAAGCAGAAGCATTCAAGTTGAGTAGATGGAAAGACATTGGAGATGAGTTCATCTGCTTGCATGAGAAGTTTAGGACTAATATTTTTTCTGAAGTGGACGGATGAAATCAGGCTTGTATCGCAGTGAAGGTCTTACAGGTTTTTGGAGGTGTGGACAGTGATTGAGGGGAGTTCATGTGGAGATCCGATTTCTTGGGAAAGTGCACACCCAAGACAACAAAAATGAACCATGGGTGCAACCAAGGATGTCATTGGAAAGGTATGGTTGGTTTTGAGTTCTTTCATTTCCTAAGTGTTGTGGGGATTTCTTTAAAGGGAAGTTGAATGACTTGGTGGTTCAAGTGCAATCTATTTCCATGGTGAAAACCGGAAAACTTGAGGATGACTCAAGTGGTGTAGATTCAAAGAATTCATGTAGCAGTTGGGATGCCTTGACTTGGGAGAATGTGTGAAGAGCTTGGGGTGACCTGCTTGGATGATTCATGTGGTGAACTAAGGAAGATTTGGATGTAGTCATAAAGGTGGCTTGAGGAAGCTTCCTAACTCTTTGATGAGGGCATTGGACAAGTTGTTCCAGTGAAGTCTGTACATGTCGAGTTTGAGAGGATGGATGAGGCGCATTGGTGCTTGGTTCCTTAGTAATATTTTGTGGGTCATGTGATGACTTTAAAGTCATGAAGATAGTGTCAAAGTTTGGACACTTGCAGGAAGTGCAAGGTAGTTTCGTTCTAGGATATGGATGGAGTCAGCAAAAAATACAATCAAGTATTGTTGGCAGTCAACCTGAATGGGAAGAATGCAGACCAAATGACTTGGGTGGTGTTTACTTGCCTTTGGTATGGGACATTGGATGAGGCAGAGCGCACCTAGGTAACTTGCAAATGATTGTGTGATGACTCAAATATCCGGGAGGGTCATTGTTTGAGGTTACCATAAGTATTGGTTTGAACATGCCTAAGGCATGGAAGTTATTTGAGGTGACTCATTCTAGTTGGAGCAATTTGGACAGTTTTTTGGGATGTTTGAGGAGTGTGGGCATGTTTACCACACTAATCATATATTTTGAGTTGTGTATAGGTGACTTGATGAAAGGAGGTGAGTTGAGAGCTTGCTTTGGTTTTGAGAAATGTGAGGACATGTAGATTGCAGTGTGAAGAGATTACTTGGGCATGCACATTTCTCTTGCGTTGGGTAGCATGGTTGAGGGTGAATCCTCAACCATGGTCATGTGATGAAGTAGTGTGGAAAAGGTGCTTTGTACTTGTAGTTATTAGTGACAATATTGGCTAATTGTGCCATCAGGTGGCCAATTGAGTCAAGTTGTTGTGGATGACTTTGTTTTGGGGTGACTTCATAGTGAAAAAAGGTGAGGGGTGACCTTGCCTTGGTCTGAGATTGTTGTGCAGATGGACTAAATTCTGGAAGGAAGTCAAAGTACATATACACCAATAGGTTCAAAGTGCAACACTTATACATTGTGCAAGATCTCCTTGACAAAGATAAGATGATGGTAGCAGTAGGAGGCAAGGATGGATAACTGCCTTAGTCTTTGGATTTGGATGGAGAGATAGAAATGTGGATAGAAAAGACTAAGTTCGGGCATGAGAAGGTGAATTATCATGAGTTTGGTGTGACGATTGGACTAGCTCTCAAATTAGTCCAAGACATGAGGGAATTCAGTGCGCGGAGACATGGTAGAGTTGGTTGAAGTATGGGCGTAGCAACAAGATCACAAGAGTTCAACACTTAAATAAATTTTTGAATTGAAGTGGGTAGCATTCAATTGTAGCATGTAGTGACAACAACAATAGAACCTAACAAAAACAAGGCAACAACATCACAACGACATAGTGCAACATATTTGGGTGACTTTCAGCCTTGGAGTTGGGTGAATAGACCATATTGACTCAGGAAACCAATCATGTGGAGTTGGGTGCAATATAGTTTGGTTGGTTTGTCGACACTTGGGGTTTCCACTTTGACAAAAATTGGGGTTTCAAGTTTGCACAAAACTTGTGGTTTCCAATAGACTTAGTTGCGATGGGGGAGCATGAGTTTGGGCAGAGACTTGGAGATTGCAGATTTTGTGGATGTTGTCGTGGAAGAAAATGACTTGAGGTGGGGGAGGATGTAATGTATTCAACTACAAGGGCATAGAGACCCTCTCCCAAGTCCTCAAGGAGACGAAACTTTGGGTTGACCCAACACCCAAGTATTGCACTAGTTGGGAAAATGGGTTCTTTCAGCATGTGAACACACTAATGGGATTTCCCAAGTATGAAGCGACCAAGAGGTTGGGGTGTGTCGGCATGAGGAGCGCACCAGGGTTGGGGCATGCCAGTCCCAAGGGGAACAAAGGTTAATGAGCACATGGGTTCGTTTGGGCAACCGGGTCCACGAAGGGTCACGATGATTGTTTTGGGCGACTGGGTCTGCAAAGGGGTAGGACAATTCATTAATGCATGATGGTTTACAAAGGGACATGGAAGTTTGTGATGGTGACCTTTGGAGACCCTATAATATAACAAGGGTGAAAAACCAAGGAAATTTTTTTTTAACAACAAGGACAACAAGATCGAATTTGCGATTATGAGGTAGACTTAGATGAAGAGGGGAAAGCTCCCTTAAGGATCCAAGTCACTCCACATGGGAGGACTTGTGCTACCTTGAGGTGATTCCGTGGAAAGAGTTGGGGAAACCTTCTTTTGGGATGATTTTGGGGAAATTCTTATCATCGTTTTGTATTAGGCATGCTAGGAGACAAAACCATGGGTCTGTGTGAAGTCTTGCAGCAGATAAGATAAATGAGTCTGTGGTGGATGGACGTTTGGGGTGCTATAAAAAATTTGCAAAATATGTTACGATAGAAACTTCTTGGTGTGACGAATATGTCTATGAGTGTCTTGATGAGGTGAGGCAAGTCATGTGACTCTTCCAAGTTGTAAACCAATCCAATAGCACTCATATTGTAACAATTTTGCAATAATAAGACTTAGCTAGGTGTTAGGAATGGTTTTTTCGGACCACATTATATATGTGTGTCTCTTGTTTGTTTCCCAAGTGTTCTCTTTTTTTTTTATGGATATATGCTTATATATGACTAAGTGTTAAGCTATTAGAAATTTTCTAAGTATACAAGAGTTTCACTAGAGTAGGAGTGTGACTCACCAATAGCCTAGAACGGAGTATGGGTATGCTCTAGGTGAAGAGGTGTAGTTCGAACGAAGTATCCTTGGTGTTGCCAAGAAACCAATTGAAAAATGTTGCAGTGTTTGTTATAATGCTTTATAATTGTGAGTTATATACTTATGGGGCTGTCTGAAGCCTCACAATTCTCCAGGTGGATACAGGTGGCCTCTCGCCTAATCCAACTAGCTTATTTTGTATGTTTTCATGTCAGCACATCTTGTTGTACTTCCAGGGCTGGTTTGGAGCCCTAAACGTTATTGTTTTTACTCTCCAAATTCAAACTGTAGACGAGGTGAGAGTCTGGCGTCGGGATGTGTAGATCTTTGAAAGATCTTTCCAATGATCTATCACGCGCCTAAAACGGAGGTCGTATGCAAAATTTATGACCCTAGGAAGTTGAGGTACCAAATTACACCAACTTACCCATAGGGCCCACATAACTTTTGGCGTTTCACCTTCTAGGGTTAGGTTTTTGGATGTCTAGGGTTTTGGCATTCATGAGTAATATGAAAAGGGCCTCTGGAGCCTCATTGTAATCCATTATGCTCAGACGGATGCACGTAGCAGCCACATCTCTTCTCAGAGATAGCTACCACCATTCGAGCAAGTTTCAGTTCTGCAGATTTACAGTTTCAACCTATTTCATTATTTAATAGAAGATATTGTTCACTGGATATTTGTGTTATTATTCCTATCTCTATGTTTATTGTATTCAATTTGCTAATCATTTCATTCTACTCCTAAATCCAGATCAGTGGTATCAGAGCGGTCTGTTCTTCATTTATTTTATTTGTGTATGTCCCCAACAAGGTCTGGGTATAAGAAGTTGGGGCTCGAACCAATCGATCCATTAACAGATCGGTCATGCGAGCCTGACAACAACCCATGGGAGATGAAAAGACAGATGATGGAGCAAGAGGTCATATTAAAATGTTGCTCGAGGAATCCATCACACAACAAAGGAACGAAATTATGGACAACTTCGTGCAGATCCTTCGACAACTGCCGGCGGGAGAAGAATCTTCATCAACCGGCCATGCAACCCCCTTCAAGGTACAGGTAAATTTCAATATTTTGTTATCCGAAGGACTAATAGATGCAGATGTTGTAGATAAATGGTTGAATCTACTCAACAAATATTTTTCGGTCCACAATTTTTTCGATAGGGAAAAGATCACTTTTGCACTCCTCGAGGTCATTCCCCATGTTAAAGACTGGTGGGACACTTACTATGAGCAAAGGGTCGTGGAGGAATCTTCAATTTTTCTGGTGGCTACTACATGGGATTCCTTTCGGGATGCCATTAAAGAACAGTACTACCCTGTTGGAAGTTATGAGGACCAGTACACCAGATGGACCACCCTACATCAAGAAAGGGACCAGACAGTACTAGACTTCACCAATATTTTCCATACCCTACGCACGAAATTGGGTAATAAAGATTATGATCATCATCTGGTGCTCAAAAACTGCGGTGGTTTGCATAGATACATTCAAACATAAATGGATTTCCTAGACATCGCCTCATTGGGCACGGCTTATAGATACGCTGTCAAGATCAAGCAGAAATTTAAGCAGAAACGGTGAGAGTTTGGATATGCAAACCCATCATAGTCGAAGAAGGGAAAAGGAAAACCCAACCCACACAGCAAGGGATGAATTTGAGATGGCCACCCTCAGAACAATCTGTCCAAGCCGCAACACAAGAAGGGAAACGAGAAGATGAAGAAGGACATAGGGAAATGCTGTGAGTACCATAAAATTCCTTGGCACAACACCGACGAATGTCGCTCCAAGCAGTCCCTTGTGGTCAAGCTGAAGGCTTTCGAGTCAGAGGCTGATTTTGATTCCAAGTCAAATCCTAAAGGAGGGAAGCGGATTATCGATGTTGAACCCAGTTCCATGGTCGCTACCACCAAAGGCCGACCAAGCGAACCAGAAGAATCGAAGGAACGGGAACACCTCTTTCACTCGCAGATGTGGGTCAAGGGGGCTCCCATTCATTTCATTATCGACAACGATAGTCAGAAGAACCTGATTTTAGCATAGTTCATCAAGCGGTTGAACCTGCCAACGACACCACACCTGCGGCCCTACACCATCGGCTGGCTTCGTCAAGGAAGAGATATATGTGCCAGCCAACAGTGTCATCTTCCCTACGACATCAATCATTTAAAAGATGAGGTACTCTATGATATTTCTCCTCTTGAAGTTTGTGATGTTCTTTTAGGACAACCATATTTGTGGAATTGTCATGTTGTGTATGAGTCTAGACCCCGCAGTGTTATTATTACTTTGGGTAGACAATTGTACAGGATCCCAGAGGTGGCACCGCTTAATGTTATTTCTTTAATCTTTGCTAAGCAATGCAGTAAGGTCATTTCATAGAATGGGAAGTTCATCTTCTTTGTGATCCATGCTCATAGTAAGTAGAAGGTCGCCACCACATTCGTGGCCTCTACACAACGCATGTCCTTGCAGTAGAAGCAAGTGGACAGGATCATGGAAGAATACAAAGACATCTCCGCCTCACCTACAATGGTACCGACACACTACCAAGTCAAGCACTCAATTGATCTTCCCCCGACACACCTTTACCTAATAGACCAGTCTATTGGCGCTCGTTGATGGAGAATAATGAAATCAGGCGTCAGATCCAAGAGCTTCCTCAAAAGGGGCACATAAAACCCAACTCCTCCCCTTGCGGAATCCCTATTGTACTAGTGCAGAAGAAGGACGAGACTTGGCAACTCTGCATTGATTATAGAGCCTTGAACAAAATCACAGTCAGGAACCGCTACCCCATTCCCAGGATTGATGACCTTCTTGACCAACTCAAGGGGGGAAATTTCTTCAGCAAGATTGACCTGAAGTCTAGCTACCACCAAGTTCCCATTGAACCAACTGATGTATGGAAGACAACCTTCAAGTCTAAAGAAGGTCTCTATGAATGGCTAGTCATGCCCTTTGGCTTAACAAATGCACAAGTCACTTTCATGAGGTTGATGGACGATGTATTGAGACCCTTCACCAAATCCTTTTTGGTAGTATATTTGGATGACATCCTCATCTTCATCAAAACATGGGAGGAGCACATGCAGCATATTCAACAGGTTTTGAGCACTCTAGGGCAACACAAGCTCTATGTCAACTAGGAAAAATGCTCTTCTGGCATGAACAAGGTCCAATAACTGGGCTACATTGTTGATGAGCATGGGGTACATGTTGATCCCGCTAATATCCAAGTCATCCATGACTGGCCAGCCCCGACCACACTAATCAATCTTTGGATCTTCTTGGGACTCACCAATTTCTACCGACGGTTCGTGTTGGGATTCTCCCATATTTCATAGGCCCTCAACCAGGTGACCAAGGGCGGTGGTAGGGCCAAGTTCATGGGGGGGGAGGAGAAGCAACGAGCATTCGATGATCTGAAACATCGTTTGTGCTCAGCTCCAGTACTCTCCTTTCCTGATCTGCAACAACCATTCGAGATTGAGACTAATGCATCTTACTATGTTGTGGGTGCAGTTCTCACTTAGCACGGGCATCCAGTGGCATACCATAGTGAGACACTCTCCGATACTGTCTAAAAATACACCACATATGCCAAGGAGATGTATTCCATTGTACAAGCATGTCATCAATGGAAACATTACATTCTAGGGAAAGAGACGAATATACACATTGATCACAAGCCTCTGCAGTTCATATAGACACAAGGGAAATTGCAGAACGATCGCCATCAAAAGTGGTCCACCTACCTGGAGAAATTCCATATCAACATCAAGTATAAGACATGTATCTCCAATCGTGTCGTTGACTACCTCAATCGACCTCCTGTAGCTACACTCACCACTGTGCTCTATTCCTGTGGACATGAAACAACGGAGTGGCCCCAACTTTACCAACAAGATTCGGACTTCGCCACCACATATCATATCTTGGGTACGGGCACCACTGTCACTTATTTTCACATTCAGGATGGACTCTTATGCCACCTTGGCCATCTCTGTGTTCCTACAAGCGAGCGTGCAAATCTGATTTGGGAATCCCACTACAGTCGGGTGGCAGGAAAGTTTGGCGTAGAGAAAATTGTGGTCACTCTTCAAAAACATTTTTATTGGCCAAAACTTTCACATGATGTCAATAAGTATATCATATCTTGCACTGCCTGCACCATTGCCAAGCCAACCATCAAGAAGCAAGGCTTACACACCCCTCTTCCTATTCCTGAGAAGTCATGGGAATCCATCTCCATGGATTACATGTCTGGTTTGTCATCCACCAAGCATGGAAATGACTGTGTGTTTGTGGTCGTTGATCGGTTTTCAAAGATGGCCATCCTCACAGCTTATAAGAAGAATGTCACAGCGGAAGATGCTATCAAGCTCTTCTTTGAACAAGTTTGGGTCGACTTTGGGATACCACAGACCATCATCTCCGACCGAGACAATAGGTTCCCCAACACCTTTTGGTCGAGTCTCTGGTCTCTGCTAGACACCAAGCTCACAAAATCCATTGCTTTCCACCCCCAAACTGATGGCCAAACTGAGGTCATCAATCGGATGATTTTTCACATCCTATGCATGTACAATTCTAAGCATCGTCGTACATGGGATGAGAGTCTCCCATATGTCCAACACAGTTACAACAGGGCTCTCCATAGTTCCACCAGCCATAGCCCATTTCAGGTGGGTCTGGGATTCTAACCCTTGGGACCCCTTTATGTTGCACTTCCTCTTTCCATCATACAAACATAATATTCCCCTTATCATCCTATGGTCGACAAAGCCACCATATTCATTGAGCGAATTCAACACATCCGCCAAGAGGTCCAGGAGATTTTGCAAAAATCCAATGCTAAGTACAAGCAACGCCATGATCAAGACAGAGTACCACACCAGTTTCAGGTTGGCAACAAATTCTAGTTACATTTGCAGAAGGAGCATCTCATCGGACCCCATAGAAATCTTCACCCACTTCATTATGGGCCTTACACTAGCACCAAGGATGTGGGTAGCAATTCTTTTGAGCTCAACACTACACCCTTCCTTGGTCTGCATCCAGCATTCAATGTGGATCTCCTTCGGCCATATTTTCCACCATTATTGGACACCTCTAATATCGTCGAACAACTGAAACCAATAGAACTCAACCCTGACTGCATGGAACAAGCATCCATCGATCATATAGTGGACACACATGTCAAGGGAACTTGTCAGCAGCGGATCCAACTTTATCGGGTTGTCAAGGTAGGGCAACTCCTACACCAAGGCAAGTGGTTCACCTGGGGACAAATCCAATAGAATTTTCCTCACCTGATGGGGGAACTCACCGTAATGGAGACCATTTCTTCCTAAGGGGGGAAGATTGATCCAGGTGGATATTGGTGGCCACCCACCTATTCCAACTGGCTCCTCATGTTTTTTTGTTTATTCAACATGTCTTTCTATAATGATTTATAATTGTGAGTTCTACACTTCTGGGGTTGTCTGAATCCTCACACATTATCCATATGGATACGGGTGGCCTCTCGCCTAATACAACTGGCTTATTTTGTATGTTTTCATGTCAACACATCTTGTTGTACTTCCATGGTTGTTTTGGGGCCCTAAATGTTGTTTTTTTGACTCGCCACAGTCATACTATAAACAAAGTCTGATTCGGATGATGGAATGTGTAGATCACTGAAAGACCTTTCCAACGGGCTATCACGCGCCTAAATCGGAGATCGTATGAAAAAGTTACGACCCTAGGAAGTTGAAGTACCAAATTACAACAACTTGCCCATACACCAACTTACCCATAGGGCCGACATGACTTTCGGCATTTCACCTTCTAGGGTTAGGTTTTTGGATGTCTATGGTTTTGGAATTCATGAGTAATATGAAAAGGGCCTCTGGAGCCTCATTGTAATCCATTTTCCTCAGGCGGATGCGTGTAGCAGCCACATCTCTTCTCAGAGATAGGTACCACCATTCAAGCAAGTTTCAGTTTTACAGTTTCAACCTATTTCATTATTTAATGGAATATATTGTTCACTAGATATTTGTGTTATTCTTCCTATATCTATGTTTATTATATTTAATCTGCTAATCAGTTTGTCCTGCTCCTAAATCTGGATCAAGAATGCTCTAGGTGAAGAGGTGTAGTTTGAATGAAGTATCCTTGGTGTTGCCAAGCAACCAATTGAGAAATGTTGCAGTGTCGCACGCCCTCAAGAGGTGCACGTTTTCAAGATTCGGCTAGGAACCCTACGAGGATGTAATAGGTTCTATAATAGAAAATTAATAAAAAAAATTGAATTTTAAATTAATCCAAATTAATTAATTAATTAATTAATGATAATTTTGATTCTTTGATAAATAATGTATATTAATAAATTAGTGAAATTGCTATCATTTTCATTTGAGGCCTTTGTTTTCATATTTTAAGCAGTATATATACTCGATGCTTGGATTTTTCCAATAACGTGATGGTTATGGTTTGAAGTATGGTGGTTAACACTTCCTCGATGTGCTACCAGTCTAACAAAATGTTACACATCAATCTGCCACAATTGTGTTTCGCATCCTAAGTGTTGCAAAGTGACGTATGCACCTCAGTAAGTGTTGAATTCATTGTCGCAAGTGTCATATGCACCTTCCCAAGTGTCGCATTCAATTTGTGAGGTGTTGTCTCCCTATTACACCATTAAAACAGTTGTTCATGACCCCTAAGTCATATGGAAGGAGGAAAACCATCATTTCTAGGTCAAAACACACTTTTTCCTTGGAAAATTTGACCCTTTTTTTAGCATTTATGAAGGGTGGCACCCCCCTGTCCATAATGGGGTGGTCACATGGAACTCCCTCTACCACTATAAGGGAGCACCACTACTATGATGGTGCATTGTCTCTCACTGGGGGGGAGCACCATTCTTGTTGAGAGAAAAGGGGGATCTCCCACACCTTATTCTATGGGAAATCTCTTTGAGATGGGGTTAGTTGTGTTCAACCCTCATGCTTGGGCTTCACTTTAGGATCTGATCCAAGCCTTAATTATCCATATCCTCAACCATATCCCTCATTTTCTCATGGTTATTGTGCCTCTCAATACTATATATTGAGGGCTTTCCAAGGTGACAGGGAGAAGGATTGTAGAATATCAAACCTCTGATCTCAAGGGAAGCTTTCAGGTAACAAAAATATGATCTTGGTATATCCGTGCAAGGGTTGTATGAGGAGAACTTGGAGAATTTTTTCATCATCATCCATGGTTTGTAAGTATTCTCTTTGGGTTCTCATTTTAATATACTTGGCCTATTTCCTTCAAGCTTGTGTATTCTTGCATGTGCTTGTTTATTGTTGCTTCATTCTTCATAGATGAATTTGTTTTATCTAATCAACTAGAGTAGGAGGTAATGGTTTCTCTTTCTTCCTATTGCAGGTATCAAGTTGCGCCAAGGAGTTTGAAGATCAAGCTCATATTGGAAGCATCAAGGACAAACTTTGAAACAAGGTGCATCACAACCTCTCTCCCTCTCTCTTTCTAATTGGTTAAACTGAATTCAAAGGGATGTTAGTGTCCACTTTTAGTGTTTCTATCTTGGTATACGGGTCTATAATCCAAGGGAGATTTCACCTATCCACAGGGGAAATATTTCGTAACAGAAATTGGTGACTCCACTGGGGAAGGACTTTGACTAGTCTTTCCTTGGATCATCGTAAGCCTTTGCCTATCTTTAGATCTAGTTTGCTACTTGATTTTGATATAATTCCCTTTCTCTCTTCTTCACTGAAGAGATCATAGAGGCATTGATTGAGTTTCCTGAGTATGAGCCTTTGAAAACCTTATTTTTTATTTTTCTAGACAGGTGGTGCTCCTCTGTTGTGTCTACCAGGGTGTCATTGCTTGGGTGGCGCTCCTCTGTTGTGTCTACCAAGGTGTCATTGCTTGGGTGGCGCTCCTTTGCAATGTATACCAAAGCGCCATGGAACACTTACCCTTTGAGAACATGGGCGCCAATGCCTTGTTTTATGCCTTTTTACCTCTCTCTAATTTCTTCTGCTCAACCTTCATCTGAGGGGATTTTTTCCCAGGGATTCTTCATAGTTTTTTACTTTGTTTGGAATGAGGATTTAATGTTTATCACTCATTTTCACCTATGTTGAGCTTGAAAACCTCTTCTATATTGTGAGATTGGTCCACCTTGATTGGTCCTTCTCTTGTGATCTTTCGATTATATGATTGATTGGAAGAGTCTACAAAGGTTTGTTTGGTCTTGATTTTATGTTCAATCGTCTTTAGAAAATCTCGCTCTTTTGAATGATTGAGATTCCTTTGCTTACCACAACCTAGCTTGAATACTTCTTTCTTATTATTCATCTTCAAGGATTTTTGAGTGATTTCCTCTTCCTCTTTTTCATTGTTTTCATTTTTTAACTCTTGTCACCGTTTTGAGTGTGTTTCTTGTCCGATCATTTTACTTCATTTTCCTTTGTAACTGCATTGGATTCTTGAATTGAAAGTGAGGAAGTAGAAAGAACTTGCATTTAATTTAGGTTCATTGAATTTATGATCAAATGAATAGAAATTGATTGCATTCAAAGTTTTGGGCGGTAAACTGCATTTGGGAATGGAAAAAGACTCTTCTCCTTTCCATAAATAGATCTCATCCAACACAAAATCTTTGCATCTCATTCTATTGCACTCTCTGGGAGTCCAGTCTGAACATCATCAGTTCTGCTTCCATATCCTTGAGTAAACAATAGACTAAAAATCAATACACTAATTAAAATCCATCTAGAATTTTCCTTTCTAGGCATTTGCAAACCTACATTAGCTTAAGTGTAGGGATTTGGAATAGGTGTTGAGAATAACTTTCCAAATCCATAAAAAAACATAGAGTTTTGGGAAAGAAAACCCAATTGTCTTATAAGCATAACCAGGACCCCCCTCTCACATAGGGGCTAAACACAAGGTCGCGTGCAGGGAGAAGCGAAGATTTCCCCTCTTAGGCTTAACCAATAGTAGAGGAATGACCATATACTAGGGGTTATTCCTAGGAATCAGTTTTTTTCATCTGGTCTCAGAGCTTTGTAAATATTGAATCTGTTCAAGGTCCTATGGAGTCTTATTGCTCCACTTGTCTTTAGTTATCTTGAAGAATTTCAGACTTGATATCCTACCCATACGTTCGGACCAAACTGTCGTCTATACTTTCCCAAAGGCTGACTGTGAGCTGGTAAACTTTGTAGCCTTTGTCTTTAGGTTTCAAACATAAGGTGACGGAAAAGGGTTGTCTTTGTTGTACCTGGGTCAAATGTTGGTCAAACTCACTCGGGCTCCTTGGAGAGTAACCCACATATAGACCATGAGGGAACTTGCACCAAGGTGTAAGTCCGTTAAGTAGGTCGCCAACGTAACTGATCCACCCGCCCTATCCTAGCCACTTTTCATATCGATCCTGCGATGTTGGATTTCACCACCAACTAGCGTGTTCACTATGAAAAGGTTTATTTGGTTGGTTTACTTCCTAGATTTTTTAGCGTGTTTTGTTTGTTTTTCCTTAGAAAATCTTAGGGTTGATCCCGTGTCTATGGCATCAGTTCCTAGAACTACCAATGAAGGATCCCCTTTTCCTGGGTTACCTTTTGTTTCTCCTTCTGTAGGACACATTGTTCCTCCTTATATCACCACTTTGACTCTTCCTGGACTCATTATTAGGTTACCGGTCTGGTTGTTTTCCACTCTGGTGAATGTAAATGCTCCTAGTTATTCATGTGTAAGCGCTCCACCCCAAGATCATCAACCTCATGTCGATCCTCTTCCTTCTTCGCCCATCGAGTCTTCTTCATGTTCTTCCTCTTCGCCTAGTGAAAGTTATATAGCTGCTAACCAGGTAGATAAGAAGAAGAAGAAAAATAAGCTAGGGAGAAAAATTCCAACCACTGTAGGACATGTTGGAAGCGATCAACCAACTATTGTTCATCATGCTGGGAGTGTTGATAATGTTGACAAGCTTACAAAGACACATCACAAACCTAAATTCCCTTGCAGGCTTTCTAAGGGTGACCACCTTCTTAAGGATTGCCCTATTATTCCCAAGGTTGTAGGAGTGTGGTATTAGGGTCATCAACCTGCACCATCAGCCGCTGCAAGTCATGTTGGTGACAAACCATCAACTAGTGATAATCAGGTTGGAAGTAAAAAGGGTAAAGTCAAATTTTCTTGATTTTTATGTAAGGAAATGCACTGCACCTACATCTGCCCTCGTATGGATGAGGCTTCGTATCTATTGAAAACAATTGACGATGTCCAGCAACAACTTCTGTCTCCCAACCCACCATTGGTTGATGAACTGGTCAATATAGTTCCATCATCGGTCAATATGGTTAATCAGGTGATTCATCTGGTTCAATCATCAGTTGAGTCGGTCAACAAAGTGATCGGTCTGATTTTAACTTCGATCGATCCCACTCTCCCCTTGGAGAGTGAAGTCAAAGTGGTCGGTCTAATACCACCCTTAGTCAATCCCACTCCTCCTTTGAAGAGTGAGGATGTCGCTCAAGTCTTTCCTATTTCTACAGATTCTTTTGGACTAGGGAGCACTTCACTTGTCCCAATGGAACCCCCTCTGAGTAATGAGGCCATTCTTTTAGATTGGGGTGCACTACGAAAATCTCAACTCCCTTCCTATATACCTTTCCAAATCATTGTTCAGGTTTGTGGTAGGGACATTCCTCGCAAAATTGGCGATGAGGGTGCATCGGTGAGTATCTTATCCTCCATTGCTTGTAAATATTTAGGTTCTCCTCTACGTACATTGATGACTCGGAATATGTTGGCTTTTAACAGAATATTTACACAACCTTTGGGGATCCTTCCTCAGTTTCTTGTTACTTTGGGAGGGAAAATTGTCTTTATAAATGTGATAGTAGTCCACAACCCATTCGATTTTAATTTTCTCCTTGGGTGAGACTATGTTTATGTTATGAAGGTTGTTGTGTCCATGGTGTATCAATTGATGTGTTTCCCTCACAATGTAAACATGGTGCCCATAGACCAACTTTCATTCATTGGCCTGCATATGATGGCCAACCATCTGACTTCCATCAACGGTTCTTACATGCCAGTGACATCCACCTCATCGTAGTTCAATTATGTGGAAACATGTCCCATGCATTCAAATCTGAATGAGAAGGAATCTCTCCATTCTTTTGATTTAGATCCAATAGTTGACATGGTGATATCTTCGATAGGTCTATTGGATCTTGATCTCCCTACCTCTATCGCAACCCTAGACATGTATTCCTTCTAGAGTGTGGTTTTTCCATCTAGCAAAGTTCTCTTGGAAGCCATGACTGAGGTTTGTCCCTTAACATGTCTTCCTTCCAGAGAATTTCCCTCATGGAAGCCATGATCAAGTAGATGTATTTGAGCATAGTTTATTTGTTGATTTCAAGCTCGTTAAAAAATGAAACTATTTTCGAGCAGAGTTTATTTTTGTATGACAAGCTCGTTAAAAAATGAAATAGAGTTCTAGGAATCAAACTCAAAGGTCACGAGCATAGTTATTTAAAAATGAAAAAATCACCTCTCCCATTCATTCGATTCCTTCTCCATATATCGTAGATGTTGAGTCGAGTCTTTCCCTAGATCTCGTCACTTAACCTTATTTTCACCCGCCTTTATCGGTTGACCCTTTTTCTCCATATGGTACAGAAATCAGTGACAACTTAAGCATCGACAGATGAAACAAAGCTTAGGGGGGGTAGGTCTCTAGTCTTTAGACATCATGTTAGAACAAAGCCACTAGCTTCCATCACGCAACTAGGGGAAAAGTACCAACTATCCATGGGTCCATTCGAAACCTTTGGACATTACATTGGGAACTCTTTGGAGTCTCCTTTAAGCTCTTTTCAGACTCCCTAAACATGAAAATATTTTTGAGTGAGCTTGCTTCCTTTCACACTCATTAAAAGGTTTGAAAGGGCATCTTTCGAGTGGTATTTTATCTCTTTTTCTACCTCATGAGACTAATTACAAAAAGGGACTACTCTATTCAAGCATGATTAGAAGAGTTCTCCCCTATATTGTTTTACACTTTGTTTTGACTTGGGAGACTAAATTTACGAAAAAAAGTCATCCATGGAGTCTTCTTTAAGTTCTTTTCATACTCTCTAAATGTGAAAAACCACTGAGTTTACCTTCTTTGGCTTCATAAAACTATGCATCGAAGGACCTATGTGAGTCCAATCTCCAGGACCCATCTGGGACCAAACCCCTCCTTCAGGTTCATTAAACATATGACAAGGGACTCATCCGAATGATGAGCTATATCGAGCATCTATTATCCTCCTCAAGCTCGTTAAAAAAGAAAGAGGTACTCATCTATCTGGATGGGGGGGAATTTGAAGGAAGTGGGTCAAGTTTTTTGGGAATCCTTTATGGCAATTATTATCACCCTTGAACATGGCACATGTTTGTGTCTTGTCTTACAGTTGGGTAATCCAATTGTCTCTGAGTCATACCAATTCCATGTGTCATCATACTTTTTCATCCCAATCGAAAAGTGCTCATATTGTCGTAACATTGTGTTCTTGGTACTTGTCGAGTCAATGTTTCCAAGTCAGTTGTCATGCTTCATCATGTTCAAGGGAAGTTTCACTTCAAACCATTCATCTGCAATATTACCAATTTCCATTTCCCATGTTAGTCCATACTCATTCGATTCACCATCTCACATCACTTTCTTGTGTCAGTTTCATGTCGATGATGGCGGATACATCAAGGCCTTCCTTCGACGAGTCTCTTCCTATCGACTTCACCACATTATCTAGGATTTAGACTTAGAAACCAGTTAGTACCTTGGGACATGCATGCTTCAATGGTAGGCCTCCTCACTTCTGAAAGTAGGTTTACATCATTGGCCTATGATGGTATGATTCCACGAATGTTCGACCTGAGCTCATTTATTCACATTCGCTAGAATGTACTAGGGCATCTTGGGAGTCATTGACATCATTGGTGATTTACCTTGCACTTGTTAATGGTTTACATCAATGACTAGTAATCAAGTGGTTTCTACCATGTTCGACATTAAATCATCTATTTACATGGCTAGATTTGTACCGCATCGGGATCGGGATGAAGACCCTAGGTTGGGTGTTCACTCTTTTATGTGCTTTGCCCAGGCTGCGATGGAGACCATTTTAGCATGTAAAATATTTCAGTATAATCACCATGCTAGAAATATTATTGATATATATATATATATATATTGTCACATATCTCCACATTGTATTGATATGTGGCTATGTTTTGTCATCTCATAGCTCCATTGTGTATTTTTTGTGGTTGCGATCAGTTCATGTCATGGAGGTATGGATCCACATTGTATCTTTGGCGGCCATATCCTTAGTCAACATTTTCATGGATACATAATGTATTGGTTGGCGGTTGTGCTTTGAGTCATCTTGTATTCTAAGCATAGGTATGTCTGCCTCGGAAATGGAACATATATTAATATTGTTTGATGATTGTTTTCAGCTTTTATCAAGTTCTCCCACTCCAACACCCTTGCATTGAAGAATTTGTAAACTTTTTTGGCCATCAGTTTCTCTTCTGACCTCACACTTTAGGGGGAATTTGTTACACATCAAAATAACACATTTGTGTTTCGCACCCTAAGTGTCGCAAAGTGTCGCAAAGTGACGTATGCACCTTGGTAAGTATCGCATTCATTGTCACAAGTTTCATATGCACCTTCCCAAGTGTTGCATTCACTTTGTGAGGTATCGCCTCCCCTTGACACCATTAAAACAATTGTTCATGACCTCCAAGTCATATGGGAGGAGGAAAACCATCATTTCTAGGTCAAAACACACTTTTTCCTTGGAAAATTTGACCCATTTTTTAGCATTTATGAAGGGTGGCTCCCCCCAGTCCATACCAAGGGTGGTCACATGGTGCCCCTTCTACCACTATAAGGGACTAGGGTGGTTCCCTCTCTCTCACTATGGGGAACGCCATTCTTGTTGAGAGAAAAGGGGGATCTCCCCCACCTTATTCTATGGGCCAGCTCTTTGAGATGGGGTTAGTTGTATTCAGCCCTCATGCTTGGGATTCACTTTAGGATATGATACAATCCTTAAGGAGTCATATCCTCAAACATATCCCTCATTTGATCATGGTTTTTGTGCCTCTCAAGCCTATATATTGAGGGATTTCCAAGGTTAAAGGGAGAAGGATTGAAGCATATCAAACTTTTGATCTCAAGGGAAGATTTCAGGTATCAAACCTCTGACCTTGGTAGATTCTTGCAAGGGATATATGAGGAGAAATTGGAGAAGTGTTGCATCATCATCCATGGTTTGTAAGTTTTCTCTTTGGGTTCTCATTTGAGTATACTTGGCCTATTTCTTTCAAATTTGTGTATTATTGCATGCACTTGTCTATTGTTGATTCATTCTTCGTAGATGAATTTGTTTTCTCTAATCAACTAGAGTAGGAGGCAGTGGTTTCTCTTTACTGGCTATTGTAGGTATCAAGTTGCGCCAGGGAGTTTGGAGATCAAATTCATATTGGAAGCAGCGAGGACAAATTTTGAAACAAGGTACATCACACCCTCTCTCCCTCTCTCTTTTTGATTGGTTAAACTGAATTCAAAGGGATGTTAGTGTCCACTTGTAGTGTTTTTGTCTTGGTATAGGGGTCTGTAATCCAATGGAGATTTCACTTGTCTGTAGGGGAAATATTATGTAACAAAAAATCCAAACAAGCGTAGAACGTCACAATAATATTCATAACTCAAAATTAAAAAAGCAAATCATAAACATTTATTACTAGAAATAGCCTTGAAAATTTTCATGAACATATATTACTAAGAATAGCCATGTTTCTGAAGGTGCAAAGATAGACACATTAAAAAAATTTAAATAAATAAATTCTTGAAATCAGTAATGGAAATATTTTAAATAAAACATGTAATATGAAATAATTATTATACAGTGTCCTTCATAACATACTCATATATTTTCATCTTAAATATTTTTGAAATTGGTAAAATTTGGTGAAACTTAAGTTACTCATAAACTTGCTACCTAATAACCCAATGAAGTAAGTGTAGTGTACTAATCAATATGTATCAAAATTGTCAATTATGCGGTGACAAGGCAGCTCTCGAGATGAACATTATGTATTTTATTTCCTCATGCTTGTCATTCTAGAGAAGGCATCCATCGCGCTGGGAAAGTTGCAGGGTCGGCGGTATGATTTAAAGTAGTCACTTAGTTGCAATGATTTCAACACTGATATAAAAAATAGTTGCATTGATTTCAGAAATTATATAAGAAATAGTTGCATTGATTTCAACAATGATATAATGTGAAATGATAACATGTATTTATTTAAGTGATGATACAATGAAAAATAATGTAAAGTAGTCACATAGTTGCAATGATTTCAACGATGATATAACTAATAGTTGCATTGATTTCAACAATGATATAAAGAAATATGAAATGATATATTTATTTTAGTGATAATACAATGAAAATTTATTTAAAGCAACCAAGTAATTGCATTGGTTTTAGTGATGCCCTAATGCAAAACAATAAGGTGCATTGATTTTAGTGATGATATAATGAAAATCCATTTAGAGAAATAAAGTAGTTGCATTGATTTCAGCGATAACTTAAAGCAAAACAATAAGGTACATCAATTTTACTGATCATGCAATGAAAAATCATTTAGAGAAATCAAGTAGTTGAAATGATTTCGGTTATAATATAATGAAAAATGATTCATTGTAGTAGAAATACATGTAATACCTCTAGGCTGAACCCCAATTGTACATACGAATGTAAATGTAATTATACATATAAGTTGGTGAGTTGATGGCACAAGGTCTTTGGTTCGGTTCTGCGCACATTGAGTCAGTGTGCGGGAATCTCATACCAAAGAAATGCGCACATTTTATAATGTATCATGCACCTGTGTAAGTGTGTGAGGATTGCGCACTAAAGGAAGGGTGTGCACCATCTTGAGTTTGCATACAATGGAGTAAGTGCGCAGTTTTGGAGCTAGAGTGCCTTTGTGTATATGTGTTTTGATGCCAGAGTGCCTGTGTGGTTATTAGGATGGAAAGGCAGTTGTTAAATGGTCAGGGACCCATCATTGTAATATGTAATCACATGCAAATATTAATGAAAACACATCATTGTTGCAGACCAACCATGTAAAAGAGTATGGGGGGCTAAACTCCACTAGATAGGGAAAGGGGGATAAAAGTTAAGGATAAGAGGATTAAGCCCAAAGGAATATTATATTAATATTCATTAAAGTATAAAGTATGGATAATTATTTTATTCTAAGTTATAAGGATGGGGACAAGTGGGCTGAAGATAGTTCTCAACATGACAAGTGTAAAGTTGGGAACATGCATACATATAGTTTGGACTTAGTTCATTTTACTATCATTCTATCATCATTCCTTCACTCACTCAGTTGTCATCCATGTCATGTTGTTACCATCACCTGTACCTTGATTAGCTTTAGGAGTTGGACTGAAGAAGCGAGTTGTCAGGCCCGTAGGATATTGAAGAGGCGGGTTGTTAGGTCCGTGAGAATTCTCTCCAGGTGAGAGAATTGTTGCAAATTGATTCCCTAGGTGCCAAACTGTAGCTATAAGGCTCTAAGACTTCATGTCTGACCTATTGTTGAAGCCCCAAAAAGGAAGTGGGGCGACTGAGGGACTGTTGAGCAAAGAAGGGGCACACTTCCTGGGGTGGAACGGGCATGTGGGGAATGAGGGATTGTATGTTGTTATTTTGAGTTGGCACCTATGACTGAGTTTTCCTGTTGTCTAAGATACCTTGTTCGGGTTAGGAATACTTTACCCAGGTGGTGTTTAGTCCCAACTCGGGGGTGACCCACTGCTGAGAGTTATGAGCGGTGTGGTCTAAGACTGGGAGGAACATGGAAGGTCTAAAAGCAGTTGGTGTTCTTTTAAATCAAAGATAAGTGTCAATTGTGTGTTAATTCATATGTTGAGTTAATATTTATGCATTTTTTCATGGGTTTTTCCCGTATATGTTGCATGTGTATTTATGTTATTATTTTGTATGAATATGTGCATTTGCAGAGTATTTTTATGATTTAAATTAGTTTCAGAGTTCGAAATTTTAAGTGGCATAGCCTAGCAGGTGGTTGGGGATCTTACAATGTTGTATCAGAGCCCAGTTCTCAACATTGGGCATGGATGGGCCAAGTTAGCAGAATGTTGAAGCGGAAATCTGTAGAGACTTAATTTTTGGAGCAGGTCTGCAACTTGTTGATTTAATTATTGCAGTAAAATTGAGAGAAATATCATGGGTAATGTGAAGAATTTAGCCGGAAATTAAATTTAAGCAATGTCAATTTCTAATGGGGAAAACTCAGGCATGTAGATGGCCAAATGTTTTAGTTTACAGAGTGACCATGGCGCCAAGACAAAATTGGGCGAAATTGGGAAAAATCCCCAATTTCTACAACAAAAATTATGGAAAAACAAGTGAAGCGCGGAAAAATAATCATGTGTAGATGTGCACACTAAAATTTGATGTTGTGCGGTGCAAATCTGGTGATGCACGAAAAAATAATGGTGCGTGGGTGTACGCACTAAACTTTTTCATTGTGCGGTGCAGAGTTGGTGATGCGCGGAAAAATAATGGTGTGCAGTTGTGTGCAATAAAATTTGGTATTGCGCAGTTCAGAGATGGTGATTCATGGTAAAATAATGGTGCGCGGGTGTGCGCACTAAAATTTTGGCACCACATGGTGCAGGATTCGTGGCGCATGCATAATAGTGGTGTGCGAGTGAGTGCACTTAAATTTGACATTGCAAGGTGCAGAGCTTGTGGCACATGCATAATATTGGTGCACAAAGCATGTGTGATGTGAGTGCACTGAACCTAGGTGTTGAGTGGTGCAGAGCTTGCAATGCTCGCAGAATATGGGTGTGCGAAAAAAAAGTTGTGCACACTAGATATTGGCGCGTGACACAAAAGTTGTGCGCACTAGATATTGACGCGACAAAATAATGGTGCACACTGGATATAGGTGTGCGATGCATGCACTACATTTTGGTGTTGCACATGTAGAACTTGCATATGTTAAATATGGGTGTATATTTTTGAACTGATGCACTTGAAGTTGATATAGTGGTCTATAGTAGTAGAAAACCAGTGATTTTTTGCCACATTTGGTATTTTTGAAAGGTTATGTTTTTGAAGAGCATTTTTGAGGCCCTAAACAGTGTTTTTAGCTACTCAAAAACAGTGAGCCCAAATTGTAGTTTCTATAGCTCAAATGAAATATCTCAGCGATAGATTTCTAATGGTGTATTACATTCGTTAAACAAAGTTAGAATGAATGATTTACAACATGGGAAATGGAGAGTAAATTTTAAGCCCCAGTTAACTTCTGAAGGCCATAACTTCCTGCTCCGGAATCAGATTGAGGCACAGGAGTAATCTATGGAAATATATTGAACCATAGAACACATTCATAGAGACAATTTAAAATTGCAAGCATGTTAAAAATGTTTAAGAGGGAATAGAAGGTACCTGTGGCATTCAGGGCCAAAAAAAAAATACTAATTGGCCTAAAACTTCAACAGGCTATATCTAGCAGCCCAGAACCCAGAAAGAGGTGAAACTTGGAAAAATTGTCGAAATTATGATGATGAAGGAACCCAGTTTGGATCTTGTCAAAACTATAGAAGAGCAGGTACAAAGAAGCATAAATACAGTTCATATTTTCCCCTGGTTAAGGTGTGAACAGATAGAATTCTTGAGTAATATTCAAATGGCCATAACTTTCTGCTCAAGACTCAGAATTGAGAAAGGGAGAAGTCATTCGAAAGATGTTAGATATAGGAATCCAGATATCCACTCAGAAAATGCATCTGGGTAACTAATTTCATAAGGAATAAGAAGAAATAATTATGATGCATTATTGGAACAAAATTTTACATAATTTACATGAGTTTGTTAAATTGTTTAGCCTAACAAATCATATTGCCTGCACATTTTGCAGAGTAAGAAAATTTAGACTAGAACATGATCAATAGAGTTCAGAAGCATGGAAGGAAATGAAGATGGATATAGGAATTAAAGCCATGAAGATGATATCATAGGGATGTATGTCAGTATGGGTAATGAAGGAACAAATTCAAATGGACATGGAGAAGGCAAGGAGGAAAGCATGAACTTGGTAGAGACCATAAAAAGTATGAAAAAGGATGTCCATAGTTATAAATATGATAATGAGAGGATTATGAAAGACAAAGAGCAACAAGAAGGATTCAACATCAAGTTAATGCAGAAATTGGACAGAATGGAGAAGGGGATGGATAAGGAGATTGAGTCAAGAAAATCAGGGAGTCACATATCTTATGATGGGAGGAGAAGAACAAGAAGTGTTGGCATGCATCACCATCAATCCCAAAGGCATTCAACTAGGAGGGTACATTGTATTTCAAGTCCATCCCCTGTCAGGAAACATAAAAAGAGGTTTGGGGTGGATGAGCTACAGGGAGAAATGAATAAAATCAAGCCTCCTACATTTTATGGTGAGCACAAGAAGGATGAGGATCCAGAGACATGGTTGTTAGGAATCAGGAAGTATTTTCAATTGAAAAATTATTCTTCACAAGTAGAAGGAAGAATTTCCATCTATCATCTCAAAGGAAAAGCATCAATGTGGTGGGACAAATATGTGCAAGTGCAACACATTGATGAGAAGAAGGCTACTTGGAGGGAATTCAAGAGGTATTTTCAAAAGAAATACTTGACTAAGCGATACTATGACAAGAAAATGAAGGAGTTATTTGAACTCAAACTTGGGAGTATGACCATATATGAATATGAAAGTATGTTTCTTTCATCAAGGATGAGAAAGTTAAGATTCAGAGGTATTTGAGTGGGCTGCCATAATTTATCAGCGACAAGATATAATATAATGCTCCCAAAACATTGGAGGAAACCATAAGGAGAGATAAATTTCTTTATGATCAGCATAAAGGGAGAACAACTTTCCAAAAATCTTGGGAAGACAAGAAGAAAACAAGATGGAATAGAGTAAGAAAGGAACTAAGCCACCATTCTTATGAAATAACTCTTAGGGATAGCCAACTTCTAAAGAACCTGAAATGACCGAGACATTGGGGCAAATACCAAGGCAACCACCTATTCAATGTTGGGGTTGTGGGGGAGATCATATGTACAAATATTTCCCTCATAGAGGTGAAAAAGTGAGGATTGTTCACAATGTATAGCAAGTTGATACTGTGGAGGACATGGGAAGAAATGTATCTAGGATCTACGCAACCCTAGATAACAAGCAAGTTGATTTTCAGTCACATATGATTGAAGTGGAAGTTAAGATCAACAACGAACCCATCGATATTTTAATTGATTCAAGAGATAGTCATAGTTATCTAGATCCTAAGATGGTGGAAAGATTTCAATTGCCAAGAAGAAAGCTTGGAAAATATTGGTTGGTGCAGCTAGCTACAGGAGCCAAAAGGAAAATTAATTAGATGGTTAAGGCATGCCCAATGGACATTAATGGACTGCGCACTAGGGCATATTTCAACATCATACCTTTAGGATCCTATGACTGCCTAATTGGTATGGATTGGTTGGACCAACATCACGTTGTCCTAGACTATTATAATAAGGAATTTACATGCTTTGATGAGGAAGGGAACTTAAGTACAGTAAATGGAATTCCCAGGGCAGTAACCGTCAGAGAAGTTACAACTTTGTAACTGAAGAAAAGTTATAGGAAAGGGTGTCAAATATTTGTAGCACATATGGAAGAGACACCTAAAGATAAGGTGACAAATATTGATGATTATGCAGTCCTCAAAGAGTTTGAAGATGTATTTAAAGAAATTCCAAGATTACCACCCAAGAGAGATATTGTTTTCTCTGTCAATCTGATGCCTCAAGCAGCCCCAGTATCCAAGACCCCTTACAGGATGAGTATACCAAAACTAAAGGAATTACAAATGCAACTTGAAGAGCTTCTGAAGAAGGGGTATATACGCCTGTTAGCGATAAAAAATAACTTGATAATGATTCCCAAATCACATGATAAGAGAATCATTAGGTGGAAGAGTTATTTTTAAATCTTAAAGTTTTAGAGGTTTTGAGAAAGGCTCAAATTCACATCAATTCAATAAAATGAGGATTTCACCTCTAAAAATAGGCCAAAAGTTAATTTCAGCTTTCGGTGGCTAAATGTGGAATTTACAGTGTAATGAGCCGCTGAAAATCTCTAACTGGCTAAAAGGAAAAATACACGACTAATAAGCCGTCGAAAGCTCTAAAGAGTCCAGATCGGTCTTCTTTATGCCCATATCGTGTTTTTTCGTTTCCAGAATCTGTGGGAATCATCTCAAATTAAAGATAATAATTATCAGAAGTTAGATCATCCTCTTCATCAAGTTTTGAGGGCATATGGTAAGGGAATGAAGCTAAATGGCATGTTTATTCTTGACAGAAATCGCCCAGCCATCAAAGACAGATTTTGAAATCTGTGATTTTCACCAGCAAGCTGCCAAATAATTCTCCATGTTGTCAAATTCGACCTATGTTGATAAGATTGGATCATTTATGCTAAAAGATCAAATTGATTATGTTTATTTTTGGTATTTCAGGTCCATTAAATTAGGATCTTGAAACCTTGACGTAAAGGCTATAAAAGCCTAAGAATTCTAACTAACCAGGAGAGGGGGGAAACAGTTGGAGGATTGTGGTTCTATTCTTGAAGACTTGTACATTTCATCCTTTGGAGATGTCCATGAATATATCTTGATATCGAGCTTCTTTCACTTTGTTTGTTCAGTTTCCATCTCTTTTCTTTCCAAGTTTATGTATACTCAATGATAGAAGGTTGGCATCCCATCTCTTCGTTGGTATATTAGACTTATATATATTGCTTCTTATGTTTGTCTTAGTACCAGATAATTGTCATCCTATCAGTGCACTCATAAGCTTAAGCTGCAAGTATTTACTTATTATGTCCGACCATCTACTATATACAAATCTTATATATGTTTATGCTAGTATGAAGGAGTACCTTACCTATCATTACTAGCCATTCACATATGATTTTGTGTAGGTATTTCTTGCTAGCATAATGAGTCTTCTCTATGTTTTCACACATTGATTAAAACCTTCTGAGCATCATAGTTGAAAGCCCGGGTCTTTCAAATGACCCATGTCTTTCTAAATGGATGTAATTTTATAATGTCATCCGATTTGATCCTTTTTCTCTATAGTTTATTGATCTATTTAAGTTACCAAGCTTACGCCCTTCTACATCCAAGGAGTGATTTCTTGGAGTGATAAAAAAATGGCGTCATTGTCGGGGAACGAAAGTGAAAGAAGAGTTTCCCTGGGAGAACGACATAGATCTGTATCTTGATGGAAAACAAGAGACAGACATAAAATTTGACTGTAATCATTTGCCTAGCGACTCCACATTAAAGACTCCACTGGGGAGGATTCGATTGATAGAAGATGAAGAAGATGAATTTGAAATCAAGGTACCAATTCATCAGTTTACTTCATGAATTGTTGTTGTCATTTATTAACTCATTCATTCTTTTCCCTTTACATGTAAAGAGAATCATTTTCTGTTTTGTATATTCAGAAAATCATTATCCTTCTTATATACATCCAACATTAGAAGAAGAAATTTTGCAACCTAATATTCTAGATGTTGATTCAATACCTTCATCACCATCTATTCCTAAAAAAGAATTATGCTTTCAATACCCCCTTTCTTTGATAAACCGTCTGATCTTGAGGAAATCAAAATTGATTCAAAACCCTATCAGATTTCAATTCCTCTTGCCAAATTTTCTAAACCTTGTCAACGACTTGATATCCCTCATGATTAGCCTACAACCTTTTAGATTAAAATCAGGATCAAGATGTTTAAGCCTTTAAAGCTACCCTCTCTTCTTCATCCTTATCTTGTTCACTGTTATGAATATCTCCCTTGGTTTTCTGGAGAGAATCAAGCTTCATCTGAAAGACACTTGGAATCCTTTTTGGATTGTGTTGATCGTTTTCAGATTGTTCATGAAGATGTGATCATGAGATATTTTTCAAAATCTTTGATCAGAGATGTTGCTCTATGGTTTAAGGGTCTAAGAGCTTATTCTATTGGTTCTTGGATTGAGTTCTCAAATGTTTTTATGAAGTATTGGGGTGAAAACAAATCAGCATATTCATACCTTGCTGATTTCTATGCCTTGAAGAAACAACAAAATGAAACCTTGTGTGTTTTCAATCGAAGATTTTGCAGCATTTACTATGGTATGCCTTTGGAGATCTGACCTACAGAGAAAGCTGCCATGATTTATTATGTTATGGGGTTGCATTCAGAGCTTGCTCTTTTTCTTCTAGAAAGAAAGTCTTCATCCTTAAAGATCTTGTTTGAAAACGCTCTAGAGATTGAGGAGAACATCATTGTTTCCAGGAGGATTCGAGAGCAGGCTGATTTTGAAAATCTACATCTACTTGAGCCAACAAAATGTTAGTATAATTCAGATTTTAAGCAGGAAGGTAATGACTATGAGGCATTTTTAGAAAAGCAGCAAGTAGTTGAAACTACTTCAGATTGTGAATCAAATTCATCAACTTTTGCAGAGTATTCCAGAAACAGGTATTCATGTAAAATTTATGATCGGTTTACAAAGCATGTTGAACCTATGATAACTAATGATTGTATAGACAATTACATTTTTAAAACTGATTATGATATCTGTCATTCAAGCACTTCTCTATCATCATCCTCTGAAAACTTTTCTGAAGAGAAGGTCATAGTGTTTGATGATCACAATGTAATCACAAAGGAACAAGAAGTTAATCAATCTTCTAATAGAAGAACAGTCATGGATGAGCAAGAGGTTGCCATAGATATACAGTTGTTTCTTGAATATGCACATGTTCCAGATCTGTGTTTTAAAGACCCAGTGGCGGCCTTCATAGAATCATACATTTCATAGAAATTGAAAGTTTCAAACTTCTTTAGCTTGCACATGTTTTCTGGTGAGTTTGGTTTTGTGAATGGGTTCTTATCACTCTTGTTACACTTCAAACATCAGCTATTGATCAGTGTGAATGATGAGATTATTTCAGTGTTAAAATTTCTTGGATGGCTACTATGGAAATCAACATTCACTTAACCAATTGCAGAACTGGTTAGAGTAGAGTAGGGTAGGAAATAAGCTCGTTGCCCAAGCATTTCTTTTCTCCAGTTTGCAGCAAATGCATCAGTCACCTTGTGTGAATAAAGGCAGGTCTTGAAGATGTTATTTCCCAAAAATAACGTACAAATTATTGAGACACCACATACAAGATGACCATTAGAGAGAAGATTTATTAAGAGTCTTTTAGAAGAGCTTTAGACTTATATTTTATGAAATTTCTTGAGTCAACACTTCATTGATAAATAATCTCAAAAGATAGTTTTCGGTGGCTAAGGGGTATGTTTCAAAGTGTTGTAAGCTACCGAAAGTACTAACTTTCGGCAGCTAAAACCAAAATCTCAGGGCATTCTAAGCCACCGAAATTGCAGAGCATGCCAAACAGTTAGCACATTAAAACAAGGTCTTCAACTGCCAAAGTACATGTGTCATCTTGATCAGTTAACCACTGAAATGAATGCTAGGAAATATCATTGAGTTTTGGTCGATCCATTTCTGCCATAATCATAATTTGATTTGATTTAGCTAACCCTAGATTTATCAAATCTCATATTTTTCCATGATGTTTGGATCTGATCTTCATTCAAAGTTATCCTCTATGATTAACTCGACCATTCCTCATCACACGACCTATCCTTAATATTCCTAGTCGAATGTGACTCACAGAAAAGATTTGAAACCCCTTGTGTCTCTTAAGGTTCCTAAAATTCGAGCCTCTACTCAAGCACATTCCTCATATCTCGCCTTTATCTTTGTTGAGCCCTAGACTCCTTCTACTGGTGTTGAGTTTGTTTCCCCCAAACCCGATTCCATTGTATTGTAGATATTGACATTGTTTTTGCAGATAAAGAAGGGAAAAGTTATGCTCAAGAAAGAGCTCAATGATATAGCATATCTGAAATCTCAGCCTAAGATTTCCCAGATATTCAGAGATGCTACATGCTACAAGTATTGTGAAAAACTCCAAGGAGCATCAACAAGCAACATAAAGTAAAGGTGTATACAGAGGTAAAGGTTTTGTAGATGTGCTTCATGGAAAGAAAGTGGTCACTCTGGTGATGAATAGAAACAAAGGCACAAGGAATTTCATATGGAATCAGATTAACATTTCATTTCACCGAGTTTTCTTCCACTGCAACAACAGAACGACATACATATTGTAATGTGTATGAATCATAACAGAGGCTGAGAGAAATACAGACATATTATATATCAGTCTAGAAGATATACATAGATCATCTATACAGGTCATGAAAGGTTTTTAGAAAGAGGTGAATGGTTGACTCCATGCCCAATGGAACACTAGACATTAAGTTCAGATTTTATTTTTTTGGAAAGGCATTAGATCTGTGGTTCTTAGAAACCTCGCAGGGAGGTCTCTATCCCAGTTGGAGCTAGATGTTAGCGATAAAAAATAACTTGCTAATGATTCCCAAATCACATGATAAGAGGATCATTAGGTGGAATAGTTATTTTTAAATCTTAAAGTTTTAGAGGTTTTGAGAAAGGCTCAAATTCACATCAATTCAATAAAATGAGGATTTCACCTCTAAAAATAGGCCAAAAGTTAATTTCATCTTTCGGCGGCTAAATGTGAAATTTACAGTGTAATGAGTCGTCGAAAAGCTATGAATTTCGGCGGATAAAAGGAAAAATACATGACTAATAATCCGCTGAAATCTCTAAAGAGTTCAGATCGGTCTTCTTTCTACCCAGATAGTGTTTTTTTGTTTCCAAAATCTATGGGAATGGTCTCAAATTAAAGATAATAATTATCATAATCTAGATCATCCTCTTCATCAAGTTTTGAAGGCATATGGTAAGGGAATGAAGCCAAATGGCATGTTTATTCTTGACAGAAATTGCCTAGCCATCAAAGATAGATATTGAAATCTGTGATTTTCACCAGCAAGCTGCCAAATAATTCTCCAGGTTGTCAAATTCGACTTATGTTGATAAGATTGGATCATTTATGCTAAAATATCAAACTGATTATGTTTATTTTTGGTATTTCAGATCCATTAAATCAGGATATTGAAACCTTGATGTAAAGGCTATAAAAGCCTAAGAATTACAAGAAATCAGGAGAGGGGGGAAAACAGTCGGAGGACTGTCGTTCTATTCTTGAAGACTTGTACATTTCATCCTTTGGAGATGTCCATGAATATATCTTGACATCGAGCTTCTTTCACTTTGTTTGTTCAGTTTTCATCTATTTTCTTTCCAAGTTTATGTATACTCAATGACAGAAGGTTGTCATCCCATCTCTTCGTTGGTATATTAGACTTATATACATTGCTTCTTATGTTTGTCTTAGTGCCAGATATCTATCATCCTATCAGTGCACTCATAAGCTTAAGCTGCAAGTATTTACTTATTATGTCTGGCCATCTACTATATACAAATCTTATATATGTTTCTGCTGGTATGAAGGAGTATCTTACCTATCATTACTGGTCATTCACATATGCTTTTGTGTAAGTATTTCTTGCTAGCATAATGAGTCTTCTCCATGTTTTCACACATTGATTAAAACCTTCTGAGTAGCATAGTTGAAAGCCTTGGTCTTTCAAATGACCCATGTCTTTCTAAATGGATGTAAGTTTATAATGTCATCCGAGTTGATCCTTTTTCTCCACAGTTTATTGATCTATTTAAGTTACCAAGTTTACACCCTTCTACAGTTAGGGAGTGATTTCTTGGAGTGATAACAACACCCAAGTGTGTCACCTTTGGGTGCCCCAGTATTATTTATGAATAAAAAGGATGGAACATTGAGCCTTTGCATTCACTTCAGGCAATTGAACAAGGTAACTATGAAGAACAAGTATCCTTTGCCAAGGATAAATGACCTCTTTGATCAGCTAAAAGATGCAAAAATATTCTCGAAGATTGATCTTAGGTCAGGATATCATCAGGGAAGAATCAAAGAAGAATACAACAACAAAACTGCCTTCAAAGCCAGGTATGGCCAGTATGAGTTCATAGTAGTGCCATTTGGGTTGTCAAATGCACCCATCACCTTCATGTGTCTAATGAATGGTATTTTCAGAAAATAATTAGATAAGTTTTCCATTGTCTTCCTGGATGATAGTCTTATATATTCTAAGTCTGAAGAAGAGCACGAGAAACTCTTGAAAATGGTGTTATAGGTATTGAGGGAGCATCAGTTGTACGCCAAATTGAGCAAGTGTTCATTCTATCATAACCAAATTCATTATTTGGGCCATATCATTTCAGAGGAAGGAATAGCAGTGGACCCAGAAAATATAAAGGCCATTGAGAGGTGGACAACACCAAGAAATGTCTTTGAGGTGAGATCATTCATGGGACTTGCAGGTTACTACAGAAGATTCACTAAGGGATTCTCAAAGATTGCACACCCAATCACTTCCTTGCAGAACAAGGGTGTGAAGTTTGAGTGGACATCAAATTTTGAAAGGAGTTTCCAACACTTGAAGAATGTATTAACAAGTGCTCCAATACTAAGGATTGTTGATCAAAATGAAGACTTCATTGTATGCACAAATGCATGTAAAGAAGGGCTCGGTGGAGTCCTTGGTCAAAATGGGTATGTGGTGTGTTATGAATCAAGTAAATTAAAGGAACATGAAATGCACTATTCTACTCATGATTTGGAATTGGTAGCCATAGTGCATGCCTTGAAGATGTGGAGGCACTACCTCATGGGATAAATAATTGACCATTTGATATTATAACCTTTTTTCCCCTGCATTTGAGCTAAAACCATCATCAATATGTGAATGAATTCTTAAATGAAATTTTAGGAAGCATAGAACAATATAAATTCAAATAGAATTTTGAATGGCTTTTAGAAGTTATGGGTGTTCTTAATTAGTTAAAAACGCATCGATGCACTAAATTATGAAAAGCACCGAAGAGTCACATCCGTTACTATACCGTTATTGCCTCCGTAAAGAAAAATATCCACAAAATTTAATTACGGAGTTTACATTTCTATTATGTCACTAAAATTGAAACTGGTGCATTTATACGTGGATAACACACAAGGGCGCTTAAAATTATGTAGGGCATTGATTGTATAGTGAAAAAATAAACAATTTTTTTTAAATATATACATTTTCATCGATGCTTTTATACGTACAAAGTGCATCGGCGTACTTTACATTGCATCGACGTTTTAAAGTACATTGGTGCTCTTCAAATCACACAAGTACACCAAAATGTATATAACACGTCGAAAAGGTTAGTTACAAAAAAACAACGCTAGGGTTTATAATCAATGCATCGAAGTATACATCGAAAAACGAGAGAGAATTTCATTTTTTGAAATGAATGTGTTTATAAATGAAAACACTGTTCATTATTACATTCTTTTGGGAAATTTTAGAGGGGATATTTGTGCAAGAGAGATTTTCCAACAAAGACTTTGGAGCGGGTTGATCTTTTTGTAGAGCCAAATTTGGAATGGATCACCATAGGCCACATACAAATCTGCAGAGGAGAAATTTCAGGTATGTGATTTCATTCTATTTATCATTTCAATATTTCCCTATTTGATTCAAACTATTTTCACTGCATTCTGAAAAGAAAAAAAAGTTTCATAGTTACCTTCGGTATTGGAAGCCCTAGATTTCTTGTTGTTTTTCTTGGTTCCCCTCTCTACATTTCACAAGGGGATTTTCTTTTTTTAAGCTATATATTTTTATAGGTTTTTGTTTTATTGTATATGGGGAGTTTAGTATTTGTTATAGTGGTAACATTCATTGCATTGGATCCCAAACCTTGTCGTTGTTGTATTTTTTTTTTCTAATTTTTTTTTTGTGGTGTGCAGTGCACACTGTACATTAATGTTGCACTGATGCGCACTATATAGCATTGTTGCACGAAGGCGCATTTTTATGTCAACATCATTAATTTGTTTAAAATATAAGTATAATTGATTTTATTATCATATGTGTATGGATTATGTGGTGTGCAATAAGCAATAATGAGAATCAATGTGTACACTTATGATGAGTGCACCAGGGTGTACTCTTTTATTATACACGCCGACATATTATTTTGTAAAACTATTTCATAATTTCTATATCCGACGATTCTAGTTTTTTTATATAGAAGATGGCCAATAGAAGTTCAAGGAAATTTACTTATTGCAACGAGCACGATGGGAGTTCATCCCAACAAGAGAAGGAGGAAAGTTATTTAAGTTTTATTAAAAAGTTAATTATGTATTTCAATTATCTGTAGGTTTAAATCAATGATGTGTATTGGTTAATGTGTGTCATGCAGAGTAAAAAATTGAAGAAACTCGACAACATTGTTCGCAATCTGAGTGCAAAAGAGCGTAAAATCCTTATGGAAATGTTGCAAAGAGAGGAATTAGGTGGATCGAAAGGTAATCAACATGAAGTTTCTCTTTGACTTTTAAATAAAAATGAATTTCTTAACATTAATCTCTAACTAGTTATAAACACTCAATTTCACATTTTTTTAATGTTATGTGGGGACCGATAGCGAGGGAATGGAATTTCGTCCTAAGAGGAAAAAAATTATGAAGGGTGTAAATGATGATGACAACTTGGTCATCGGTTCATATGGAGTGGTGCTTGAAGTTAATGAGAGGAGAAAAATGGTTTACAGAACTTTGAGGGATATAATGGAAAGAATGTATAGACGTTCTTTCCACTTAAAATACAAAAATCAATCCAATAGCTCCAAGAATCAGGTTAAACATAAACTACAAAAATCATTTCCAGAGAAATGGTCAATGAGACCTGTGAGACTTGTAATAGAAAAAACTCACAATAACAAAAAAAAAAAAAAAAATCATTTAAAAGGTATTATTACTAAATATGTTTTCTATAATGTGTTCGACAAATTACCAAATTATTCTCTTTTGTTATATTCACTTTCATGTCCATTAAAAAAAATTATCATGATTTTTCATTTTTCAAGACGATTATGAAAATTCCAAGTGACAAAAGAGGGGTGTAAATGTGATGAACCTGCACATAACAGATCTAGCTAGAAAATACCACACACATTTGCAGAGAGAGATTGAGAAAGAAGAAGCAAGAGAGAAAGAATGGAAGAATTCTCATTAACCGTATTCCACACTCAAAGAGTGAATAATTTACAATAGATATATGATACATGAGTAACTAATGAGCCATAGTGGTGGTCTAGAGTGATCTGGACACACACCAGCAGTTACGGGAGCAAACTGCCACCTAGTCTAGTCTCTCAGGTGGTTTTGTGAGTGAACTACCACCTAGTTTGAGTTAACTAGTCTATAAGTCTTCAGTTAACTAACTGAAACAAAGTGAAGTGAGGATGATATTAGAGAATCATGAGTAATGCACTAGTCTGATGATTATCCCAAGGACAATGCACATTAGTTGGTGATGATCCCAATGCTGCATGGTGATAATCCCAATGTAGCATCTAGACTCCACTCAACTGATCAAACTAAAGTGAAAACTGAAGAGAATATTCTCCTAGAGGAATATTCTCCCTAAACTTTAGGAGACTAGATAATGACTAATAAACATAGGGAAAACATTAGGAAAAATAAATCCTAGGTGTGTGTGAAGTAACTTCAACACCCACCTGAACATCACTATGGTGAAAATAAAGAATGGGTCCCAGCAACGAGGCCATGTTAGGTACCCAAATATAAAAGNCATAAAAAAAATGAAAAGGAACAAAAAACAGTTGCTAAGCAACCTTGTCCTTCACTCCAAGAAGACCTCGCAACTGTGCAAGTTTGTGCTCGTTGAAGATTTTGTTGAAGATGTAGATGTTTTCACGGATCTAATGAAGTAGATGAACCATTGAGATTTCCACACATATCTACTTTATCTTCTTGTAATGAAGAAGATCCAAATAAAGTTTGGATGAAATTTTGAAAACCGTGCAGTCATTTTCGAAAAAACGTTGAAATTTTGTTGATTTTAAAATGATCATAACTTCACTTCCCGAACTCTGTTTCGGACGATTTTTTTTTTTGAAAGTGGATATTTTCCTGAGAGGAATTAAAATATCCAATTTGTTTCTGCAAATTTTTCTCATAAAATATAAGAATTGATTATGATGTGCGCAACTCCCTTTTTGTCTCTTGAGATGCATGCATTGTGCATGGAAAAGTGTCTGCATGTGACCCCTGAGATGCATGCCATATATCTTCCACATGAAATTCATAAAACAAATCTGAAATGGAGTAGACATTATCTTCAATTAATGGAATACAAATTTGTGCAAATACTTGTGTAGAAGACTCTTCAGAATAAAATGTTTGATCTTCTGGTGGCTTCTCTTTTTTCTCTATCTGTTCAACCTCCTGCATGAAATATTCACAATATTCTTTATTCCCAAATAGAACCTCCAATATGGTCCACAATTCATTTGGATTTGATTCTTGTGAGTCATGATATACTTGATGGAGAATTTCAGGAGAAATAAACCAGAGGATGCATCCTATGGCCATATCTTGTCTATTGAGAAAATCATTTTTCTCATCGGCGAAATTAGGCTCTACTTCCATTGTCATAGTTAGTTGGTACAAGCCTCTACATCTAAGTAGAAGCAAATTTTTTGGATTTCACTCCAAATAGTTATGAGGCGTGAGAAGTATTTCCAGTGAATAATCCATATTTTCTGTGTTCTTCAATCTTTAGTACCTGCAAAAATAATTTGGTGTAGATTTTGCTTAGCAGTCTGTCAGCTCTGATACCATGTAAATGTGTTGAACCTGCACATAATAGATCTAGCTAGAAAATACGCCACACATTTGCAGAGAGAGATTGAGAAAGAAGAAGCAAGAGAGAAAGAATGGAAGAATTCTTATTAACTGTATTCCACACTCAAAGAGTGAATAAATTACAATAGATATATGATACATGAGTAACTAATGAGCCATAGTGGTGGTCTAGAGTGATCTGGACACACACTAGTAGTTACGGGAGTAAACTTCCACCTAGTCTAGTCTCTTAGGCAATTACGTGAGTGAACTGCCACCTAGTCTGTGTTAACTAGTATGTGTTAACTAGTCTACCAGTCTTTAGTTAACTGAATGAAACATAGTGAAGTAAGGACGAGATCATGGAATCATGAGTAATGCGCTATTCTGGTGATGATACCAAGGACAATGCACATTAGTTGGTGATGATCCCAATGTTGCAGGGTGATAATCCCAATGTAGCATCTAGACTACACTCAACTGATCAAACCGAAGTGAAAACTGAAGAGAATATTCTCCTAGAGGAATATTATCCCTAAACTTTAGGAGACTGGATAATGACTAATAAACATAGGGAAAACCTCGGGAAAAAGAAATCCTAGGTGTGTGTGAAGTAACTCCAACAAGGGGAAATCCAATACATCTCGGTAGGGATGTCCAAAAGAATGTACAAGGAGATGGTAAAAACAATGAACATAATTGCATCGCAGGAGATCCCAACAACAACATGCATCAGAGGTATGTAATCATTCATTTATTATTTTATGTACATCGAATTTAATTATCATATGAAATACTAATCTTCAATTGTTTTGTTGCAGAAAAGAAAAGAAAATAGAGCTCATTCAACACATAAGACAGGACGATGAGGAATAAAAGCGTTGATCGCAAAGTTTGTGAGTACTTACGTTTTTTGCCTTACTTAATATTTCATATTTGTTTTGATCTTAAAATTTAAATAATTATTTTACACTCATCCATGGATGTCTTCTAATAGGTGATAGCATGTAAAGAAGAGTCAATCGAACAATTGGTCAACATTGGGTTAAGTGAGGGTTGTGAGCATATGTTGAAGTATCAAAGTTTAATTGAACAATTTGTAAGTAGTTATGTTGTTTAACATCCTTTGTTTTATAATTAATGGAACAATAAGAAACATTTATATTAATTATATTGACTATGCTTTGTCATGGAGTATTAAAAATGTAAGAAACAAAGTATGGAGAATATCCAATAGAAGAGATTTTGAGACATGGCATGTGATATGACTTCGAAAGCATGTCTATTGTTTATGAATCACGTGTTTCCATGGTACGTTTTTTTATTTATGCAATCATATATATGTGTGTGTGTGTTTGTAGATGGAACATGAACATGTGGAACATCAAAAACAAGTTGATCAAGAAAATGTTTTTTTTTTGTAAGTAAGTGAGTGATATTAAATATAAAGGGCCTTCCTGGACCAAAAAAGATACACAGTACAGATAAGATACTAGCTGTAATTACCGGACTTCCCCAACAGAGGGGAAAACAGTCCGGCCAGCATGACAGTTAGACAAAAAAGTTTGATAAGTCAAGTGACCTGTTCAGAGCTAACTGGACATCAACTAAGAGTAAAATTATCAAAAGAAACCAGAAAGTTCTAAAAACCTCAGACATTTGCCTGGTAGCCTTGCCAGGTGTTGTGGACCACCTCTAACCAAGGCTCCTCCTCGATATAAGTGACCTGGTCATCCCAACGCTTTACCACATCCACACCTCCTTCGGTCCTGACGGCTGGCTGAGTATCCTGCGCCCTTTATTGTCCCGTGTCCATCTCCTTTGCGTACTCCGCATGCTGGATTCCATGTGGCTCCTTGCTTGGTAGGCTCGACTCCAGAGTTTTCCCATCGTCAGTTGCGCTCTCGGGGTTCACTGTCGCAGTCTCACCATCAAGTTCGGAGGGGGCAGCTTCACGCATAGAGGTAAGGAGCTGGAGTAAAGAGGCGATATTCCCATCCACGGCGAGCACGCGGAATTGGAGGTCCTCCACCCCCTGGCGGAGCTCAAAGACCAGACCGAAAATAATTGCCAAGCTCTCCCGGAGTTGAATGTCAAAGAAGGGGTTCAGGGCCTGGTGTTCAGTGCGCCATGGCTTGCCTGGAGGTGGTTCTCCGATAGTCGGCCCAGCTGAGGTAAGAATTGGTATTGGTGGAGCTTTGAACGAAGGTTGTTCCGGGAGGTGGCTCATGGTGGGAGTCGACAGCCAGGGAACAATAGCCAGACCATCCATTCGCTCTGATGCCAAATCGGGAGAGGAAGGAACTGTGTCCAGCAAAATGAGGGGAGACGAACAGGATGAAGGCGACGTTGGCGGCGAAACGGGGGGGCGACGAGGTCTCCATGGGGAGCCTCTGCGCGAACGCCCTTGATGTCGAGGCATGAGACACATCTCGTGCTGGCTAGGGGGCGTTGGGTAACGGGGGTGGCGGCAGGGAGCTTGCAGCCAGAAACAAACAACACCAAGCTTACAGGTTTCAGAAAACTCAAACTGAGATTGCCCCGAGGAGAACCAAGTAAGGCTCGCGCAGGGAAAGACGAGAAGCAGACAGAGCTCGGACATGGAATAAGCGTAAAGGGGAGAGAGGCTATGTTGTAATGCTCCTCGTGCCATGGTTAATGGCAAATTAATGCCTGCGTAGGGTGGCGCCCGAAGGCACGAGCCCTTCACGTGGCGTAGTGCCTTGCTGGCCAGCTCTCGCCTCCTCATCGTGTCATGTGGGGCGCAATATCACCCCATCCAGGGGTGAATCCACTAGACCAGCTTTGCAGATGCATTGCTGGAGAATGGGATGCTCCGGTTCCAAAGTAGAAGTGCATAGGAGTTCAGGACCAATCCAAGTAGTGCCTATATTGGTCAGCTCGTCTGCAACTTGATTCGCCTTCCTTCTAACATGGACAGGGATGATTGCCTGGGTTGGTTTCATAAGGTTGGTGAGCATCTGTAAGCCATGTGAGAGCCTCCAGCTAGGCGAGATTTTGTCCAGGTTTGCTCCGTTTAGAATTCTTCATAGCAGATTGATGATGACTTGTGAATCTCCCTCAACTACTAAATTATTAAAACTGTGGTCACTAGCCAATTGCAGCCCACGGATGAGTCCCCAGAGCTTTGTTGCATTGTTTGTGGAGTGCCCCAGGTATCCTGCAGTGATTAAAATGATGTGCCTGGAGTGGTTGCGAAAGACT
>ML791126.1:182853-210944 GCA_009831015.1 Picea engelmannii
GTTGGAGGATTAAAAGTTCGGAAGGAATGTTTCCCCCGTTATCGTCGGTCCACTGTTGCAGAGAGATGGTTTCCATAATGTGGCGGCGACATTGATGCCAACATTGTTGCCAGGGATGTGAGAGGTTTCGAAAGATCCTTCTGTACCGTTCTTTCCAGGTTTGCCAAAGGATGAAGCCTGGAAGGAGTTGCCATATCCGATTAAGGAGGGGGGAGTGGAAAGCCTGATCTCTCCATTCTGCAATAGTATCAATTACACTCTCTCTTTGTCGATCTGACTTTCACATGATGAGTGTCGCTTGATCCCAGAGTTGGGTTGTGTAGGAACAAGAATTCAGGAGATGATTCATGGTTTCTTCTGCACTTTCACATAACAGGCAGATGGAGGGCCCAAAAAAACCTCTCTTCGAAAGGTTGTCCCAAGTAAGAATGCTGGAGTGGGAGACTAGCCAGAGAAAGAGAGTGACTTTTGGCCAATGTTTAAGGCTCCAGATTTTGCGCTAGAGTCTATTAGTAAGTGGAGGGTATGCCTGAGTTATGATTTGGTAGGCCTCCTGTGTGTTGTAGGTGCCTTTTGGGAGGTGTCCCCAATGAAGAATATCCTCTCCTTCTAATTTGGGGATTTTTCGCTTGGCCATCTCCTCGTGCCAGGGTGTCAGGTCCACATGCTCTCCCAGATTTATGTGTTCCTTATCCAGGTGCCATCTGCGCCAAGTGTCTCTGGGTGAATTGTCCTTCCAGTAGTCAGCAACTCTCGTCAAGCCTGCTAGAGTAGCTTGTGGGTAGATGTCTCCCGCCCAGCTGTTTTTGTCTATAGTTGGCCATTGTTTCCAGGAATCCTGCCAGAAGAGAGCCGTTTTCCCATTTCGGATTTCCCAAAAAGTGTTTCGGGTAACCAACTACTTGTTTTGCTTGGCTGCCGTCCATATTAGGGATCCGGGGCCTTCCCCATCCCATCAAATTAGGTTCTTTTCCGCCATGTTTGGCGTGTATTTTTTCCTTCAGAATCTGGCCCAGAGGTCCTGGGGATGCTTGAGCCACCGCCACCAGATTTTGGCTGTCAGAACTTTGTTCATAATGAGGGGGTCTCGCAACCCTAAGCCACCTTGATCTTTTGCTCGGCATAATTTGTCCCAGCTGACCAATGCTATATTCTTTCCTGAGTTGAATCCTTGCCAAAGGAAGTTTCTCTGGAGATTTCTAATGGCTGAGAGAACATGTCTTGGTGCAGACAGCGCTAAGAAGGAGTAAATCAGAAGGGATTGAAGGACGCTCCGGAGGAGAACCAGGCGACTGGGAAGATTTAAAACTCTGAGGGTCCAGGAGGAGAGCTTTTTGGTAAAGGAGGAAAGAAGGTGCTCCCACGAGGAGTTCCGAAGGGCATTGTCTATCAGGGGAATGCCAAGGTATTTGGACGGAAGGGAGCTTCTGTTGAAACCTAGGAGGTCAGTAATGTGAAGCTGAATCGGAGGTGGCATGTTGAAGAAAAAGATTTGGGATTTTTCCTTGTTGCATTCCAGCCCCGAGGTGTCTGCGAAGGTTTGCAGAATGTCAAGTAGAGCGTTGGCTTCACGAACGGTAGGGGTGCCCATTAGAAGCGAATCATCCACAAATTGACTGTGCGATATGGGAGGGGAGATGTCGTGCAAGGGTAAGCATGTTATCAGGTTTCCTTCAACTGCTGCTCGAATGGAGCGGCCCAAACCTTCAGCCATGATGATAAAGAGAAAAGGGGAGAGGGGATCCCCCTGCCTGATTCCTCTTGAGGGAGAAAACGGTCGAGAAGGAACACCGTTGACCAGGATGGAGAAAAAAGCCGAAGAAGTTAAATTCATGATCCAAGAAACCCAGCTCTGATCAAAGCCAAAGGCGAGGAGCATAGCCCGCATATATTCCCAACTTATCTTGTCAAAGGCTTTAGAGAGATCCAACTTGAGGAGCATACCTAGAGTTTTAGTTTTCTGCAGAGAGTGGATCACCTCATGAGCAAGGATGACATTGTCCATGATTTGCCTGCCTTCAACATAGCATAATTGTTCCGGGGAAATGATTGTCGGTAAGATAGGCTTGAGTCGCCTGGCTATCACCTTCGTCAAGAGTTTATAAATTATATTACAGAGCGCTATAGGTCTAAATTGTTGTCGGTGATGCGCCTATCCCCCTTTGGGTATGAGGGCAAGAAAGGTCGCATTTAAATCTCGGAGTACATGTCCAGTGGCTCTGGAATCTTCTAGAATTTCCCATACCTCGTGCCTGATCATCGGCCAACAATGATGGAAGAAATCGCTGGTGAAGCCATCAGGTCCTGGAGCCTTGCATTTGGGTGTGTCCTGAAGCGCTTGATCCACCTCCTCAATTGAAATAGGTCGGAGCAAGGCCAAGTTTTTCTCCCTTGTGACCAGGGATGGCACATGTCGGGTGACCTTGGCAATGGCCTCATGTCTGTCCCGAATAGGTTATGTAAGGAGGTTTTGATAATATCCGACCAAAGCGGCTTCCATGTCTTCATGTGAATGAAGGGTCTCCCCAATTGCAGAGATAAGGCTCGTGATTTTGTTGGTGTGCCGCCTGTGAATGGTTGTTCTATGGAAGAATTTGGTGTTGTGTTCTCCCTCCTTGAGCCATCGGATGCGCGACTTTTGTTTCCAGAGGATCTCTTCTTGTATTTTCCTAGCCGCCAACTGTTGATTTACGATTTCTTCCTGGTCTTTTAAATCATTTGTGAGCCCCTGAGTTCTGATCTGATTCTGAATTTCGCTCATGCGGTCTGATAGTTGTCTTTGAGATTCAAAGATATCACCGAAGGTGTTCTTATTCCAGAGTCTAAGAGACTGTTTAAGGTTCTTTAGTTTTTGTTGGAACCTGTACATTTTTTAGCCTTGAGGGACCTCTGCCTCCCTCCACCAGTTCTGTATGTTTGCCTGGAAATCGGGGTGGTCGAGCCAGAACTGCTCAAATCTAAAAGGTTTTTTCCCCGTCGTGGTTGGGATATCCAGCCAGAGATGAATAGGCCAATGGTCTGAGCCAGGGATATTCAGGATTGAAGCCTCCATAGTTGTGCCTTCTATCATGAGAGAGTCTGAGATGAGGAACCAGTCGAGCTTGCAAGCAATTTGGTGTGTGCCAGTTCTTTTGCTTGTCCAGGTGTGAGTGCCATTGATAGTTTCCAGGTCAATGAGGTGGTGGTTATCAATGAGGCTGTTGAAGTCGTTGGTTTCTTGGTCCAGTCTTCTTGAGCCTCCTCTTTTCTCTTCTATGTTGCGGATGATATTAAAATCTCCTCCTATAATCCATTTATTGTGTTGATTTAAGGTGGATAAGTAGTCCAGATTCCTAAGGAAGGCGGCCTTCTCCCTAATGTTGGCTGGGCCATATACATTAGTTAAGTGCCCTGGTTTATTAGAACCAATGAGTCTGTAATCCGTTGTGATAGACCATCTTGTGGCAATGAAGTTTTCTAGCATTATTGAACTTGTGTTCCAAAGGATGGCCAGTCCCCCTGCTGTACCTATGGCTCCTACTGAAACAGCTGCCCCCTGCTTCCAACAGTAGGGGAGTAATTTATCCACATCTTCTGAGGCACATTTTGTTTCCTGCAGAAGAACTATATCAGGTTTTTCGGCTAAAATCAGATCTCGTAGCAATTTTTGCTTGCTACACCCATTAAGGCCTCTGATATTCCATGAGATAATCTTCATGATAACGGGGGGGTGGGGAGAGGAGGGAAGTTATCCAAGATCAAGTGGATTTGCCCTGAGTTTACCATGAAGTGGCCAATTTCTTGAATAAGCTTGTTGGTGGATTTCCGCCCTCTTTTCTTCTCATCTTTCTGGGATTTATCGATGCCTTTTGATTAACTGCTTTGTATTCCCAACCCTTGGCTAGCTCTTGCCGAGGATCCAGCGGAGGAGTCGAGGAAGACTTTATGCACCTTTCGTAATTGATCTATGGGTATTGTGTATAGTTTCTGTTGCCTATATGCATGCTCGAGATGTACCAAATCCACTCCTGCTAAATCCGGCTCTTCCAGCTCCATTTCCGCGTCTCCGTCCTCTGTCTCCAAAGGATCCTGCGATTCCTAAATCACGTTTGGGGGGGTATTATCTAGTCCCTTTCTCAGTGGGGTTTTTTCCTCCCCTTGTTTGGCCGCATGAGAGCCATTAGCCGAAGGTGGTTCATTGGCCTGTATGTGGCTTGCAGGGTTTTCTGGTTGATCTTGCAAAGTTGTAAATCTATTGCTAGTTGAGGGATCTTTACTTACCTGGGTCGGTTGCCTTCTTCCTCCTGGTCTTCTTTTCCCTGTGGGTTGAGTGAAGCCGTCCTTGTCTTTGCTGTTGTCTGGGTTTCCTTCTTTGTGAACATTGTTGAGGGGGCACTCTCTAAAGAGGTGGTCGTGCTCGTGGCATCTCCGACATCGGAATGGGATGTGCTCATAGTCGATGGTCTGGGTCCAATCCTCGTCGTGATATTCCAGTATGATGGATCCAAGGAGCGACTTAGTTATATTTAGGTATACGCAGATTCGTGCATAAGAGGTGTAGCGTCTTTGCTTGGTGGCCTCGGATGACTTGACATAGATGCCGATGGTATTGTCGATACCAGCCAGGACCTCCTCTATCCAAAACTCATGTGGGAGGGAGTATAATCTGATCCATACAGGCGCATGAGCAAAGTCCTCCTTTTCTGGGCTGAACTTCTCCATCCAAAAGCGCAAGAAGAGTCCCGCCGAGTTGAAAAAATATGGCCCTCCATCAAAGATGCGGTTACGATCCTCAAGGTTATGGAAGATTATTGTGAAAAAACCCTTAGATCCTAGTTGTAGCTCATAGTGACCTTTTGGCTTCCACCAATATTGGATCCATTTGATCAGATCTCGTTCTGAGGGCCATAACCCTAGGAACTTTCCCACCAGGGCATAGTCTCTCATGAATTGTTTTTTCTCTTCTATGTGTGGTGAGCTAATCACATATTTTGGGGCTTGTGGTGCCTGTGGAATACACTTACCAAGCATCCATGGAACTAACGTTGTGGGGGAAGAAGCTCCTTTCTTGGGATCGATCTCCATTTCTCAGTCCTTGAACGCGCCTTCTTCCCATATTTTCAAGCACAGGTCTGGCGGCGGCTCAAAGGTCGGCCGCTTAGATCTCTCAGCAGCATTTCCGCCTGTTATGGCTTGACTATAAGTGCCGCCTGTCGGCCCTCCTTCCTTGTGAGACATGAGCCCCGTTGGGGCCACTGCTGGAACCCCGCAGCGCAAGAGATCTGCAGAACCCTAATCCTTCGGCGAAACCCTATTTTTCATTCGAAAGATTGTAAATGTTATGTTGATCAAGAAAATGTTAGTTTAAGTAACCAAAGTACAATATTGTCTACATGTGATGAAGAAATGAGGCATGCATGAAGCTCAAGCGATGATAGCAATTCAAGTGATGAATGACAATCAATATAATTGAATGTTACTGCAAGTTGTATGTTTTGGAATAGTTGTCTGTGAAAATTAGGGATTTTGTTTAATGTACTCAACATAATGTCCCAATTGCATGAGAACATGTTACCAATAAGTGTAACAATTACATATTGGTTGCATTTTGATTATTATGGACCTTTATGTTATCCCATTTTGTATGACGATGAGTCTCTTATTCATATATAATAAAATGGGCTTCTTGTTTTATTGCATTGTCGAATATTGTAAAATGTTGCATTGTCGATTAATTAATATATGAATGATTTATATTGTTACAAGTAACATAGGTGTAATTTGTTGGATAACGCATTAATGCAGTCATTATATCAAAACACAATAATAAAAATATAAAAACAATATTATTATAAAAAATATTTGATTTTCAGATGATTAATTAATTTTTTGTAAAAAATAATTAATTAAAATATATACATATAGGTTTAGTGTATTCTTTTGAACTCACTAAATGATGTGTGCCATAAAATATCCCTCGGTGTGTTTTTCTAAGTCATGCGCACCGATGCCTATTAGTTAAATGAAAGCACATATGTGTATTAATTAAATGAAAGAAGCAGTGCTAACAATTGTGAAAAAACTTCATTACTTTAAGTGACATAATGTACAATTGATTATATTCATCGTTTCAAAATATTACAGTGCATATAATAAAAAGTCACATCGGTGCTTTACACATAATATACAACCCAGTGCTTTATATAGAATATATGCACCGATGCTTCGTAACAAAAAATGGCATTGACTTCTCATATAAAATATTCAAAATTTCACTACCTATGATGCACATGATAGTACAGGCCCCAATGTGTATTAACTAGAAAAGCATTGGTGTGTAGTATTTATACAAGAACCACTAGTGCATACAAAAACAACACGTATTGGTGCATACACTAACACAAAAAGCACCAGTGTTTCATATAACAAAAATAGGGAACCAATGCGTAATAGTTTTAAGAGCATCGGTGCTTTTGACTGTAGGGTGCGCACCAGTGTATGTTACTTATAAACACACCAGTGCTTGTTACTTATGATTGCACTGGTGCATTTTTCCAATACAAGCACCGGAAAAAAAAAAAACCTCTTCTACAACCTAGACTCACCCAAAAAAAATTAGTTATATGAAACATCCGTTGAAACCTCCACTTTGAATAGAGGAGGTTGTAGTGGAGGTTTTTTAGAAAATTTTGCTAAATATTGTAACACTAAAAACCTTCACAAAAACCTTCTCTACAAGGTGTTTTCCTTCAAGTGCCTCGACCTTATTATCTACAAGCACAATTGTGAAAGGTTTAAAGCCTATATGAATTCTAGAGATCTAAAGGATCCTTTGTCGGCATGAGTGATCCCTAAATGGTATGCTTATAGCATGTCTATTTCACCAACACAGATGTTCATTGTGAATCAATAAAGTTCTGTGTATGTGTAATTTGGAGTTAAAACTACTTCGATAGCTTCGATAGCCATAACTTTTGTAGCAATACACTTAGTGGAGAGAGCTCTTACAGACATCCATAGCAACAATTTTTGTAGCCATAGATTCTGTAAAAATACACTCAATGGAGAGAGTTCTTACAACCCATGAAAAACTTGTGGGAACAAGTTAATTTACCAGTAAGATAATTGAGAATGCCCAGCTATGAAGAAATGTTTAGTGGACGAATTAAGTCATTCAATAATAGATAAAAATGCACATGGGTGAGTTTAGACACTCAACATTAGAGAGAAATGTCTAGGGGTGAGTTTAGGCACTTGACATTAAGGAAAAATAACTAGGTGTGAATTTAGGCACTCGATATCATAGAAAACATCCATGGGTGATTTTAGGAACTCGACATCAAATAAAAATGACCAGAGATGAAAACTAAGTCGATCGGTGACCTATGGGAAAATAGAAGATTATTGGCTTAAAAAAATGACCTAGCAAAGTCTAACATCCATCGGGTGGTCAATTGGGACGCCTAGTAATGAGATAATGGCCAAGTAAAGTGGGAAAGTGGATAGTCAACAATTAAAGACACCCAACACTAACCAGATGATACATGGAAACTTCAAGACACAAGAAAATAAGAAACATTCACCTATGTGAGAGAGAAGGCAACTTATAGGATAAAGAAAAACCAATTTAGCAACTTTTTCAACAGCTAGGGATTGAGAACTGTCGATTTCCTCTCTCTAAAATCATTGAATGGTGGGGAAATGAGAGTTGTTGGGATTTTTGGCATCCATTACACTCTGAAAGATGAAATAAAACTTCCACACTACCATAACACTACACATTAACTACTCACACTAAGAACTATCTACATGACGATCATTAAAAACCTACAACACTTCAATAAACCATAGTATCCTATTAAAATTGTAAAAATGCACAACATAGAGAATTAAAACAATACAGATTGAGACATGATTTACCTTGAAGCCCCAAATGGGAAAAACAACATTCAGTTGGCTTCATCTAGGCTTTTATTATGCAACAATGGGCAAGTTACAAGCTCTTTGGTTCAACTCTATGCTTCTCAGCGAAATATGGGTAACATTCATCTTCCTTCTCAACCAAAGAACCCCTTCTCCATCTCCAAGATACAACATATAGAAGCAGGATCAACTGAGGGGATAGATAGAGGGTCAAGCAACCCCAACCCTTCCACTTTCCCAAGCTTGTTTCTCCTCCTCCTTTTTTTTCCTTTTGCCTTTTTGTACATAGGGAAAAAGGTCTATGATAAAAAAAAATTAATACATTATTTTTCATTTTTTTTATTACAATAAAAATTTGACTTAACCTTACATATTATGTGCTTTCCTTATGTTTTGATTAAATGTAGGGGTGGACATCGATCATGGTGACATGAGGCCCTTCACACCAACAAAACAAACTCTTATTCATCCATAGCCTCGAACCTTGCCTATGTTGGTCATTAGAGCATGTGCCTTAGCCAATCGTTCTTCTTCAGATCTGATTTAGATAAAACCTCCCCATTGGGAGGATTTTGATCCCCAAAAGATGCCAAGGATAGATGAGGGATCCTAATTGCAATCTGGTTCCTCTAATACCACTTCACCTTCCTTGGAGTTTGTCATTTGAGACCAATCTACCGCATCTCCTTCTCTCCTATGTGTGTTATCCACTCATTGTGTTGCAGTACTATGTCCTCTTTCAAATCTTCCAGAGTGCATGGTGCAAAGTGTTCAACAGTAGGAATAACTCAATGGTCCTCCTCCTCATCCAACATGGAAGGTTAAAACAATTTCAAATACTCCACAGTTACTACGAAGCTAATATTCATATAAGGAGGAAGTCTTAGCCTGAAGGCATTCTCATTCACCTGCTCATTGGCATCAAATGGTCCATATCTTAGGGGCTTGATTTTCCTTGTTGCTCTTTGCAATCGTTCCTCAAGGAGGTAAATCCAGAACTTGTCTCCAACACATAATTTGTGTTCCTACTTGTGTTGGTCATGCATAACTTTATACAACTACTAGCTCTTATCAAGCTACTCATGAACCCTTAGATTTATCTGCCTGATTTTGGCCATGAATGTGCTCACCTTATTTTCATCTCCTTGCAGCTCGAATTCATCCTTTTGATGTCCATACATAATGTCAAATGGTGAAGGAGGTAAGTAACCAAAACATGTCTCAAAAAGAGACTTATTGGTGGAAGAATGGAGTGTTTTGTTGTTTGAGTGTTGAATGTATACTAGTTGCTCATCCCAAGTATTTGGATGTTTACTATCGTAGCCTCTCAACAATTTTACCAGTGTTTGGTTAAGAACCTTGGTTTCTCTATCGGTATGAGGATGGAATGTAGTGGAATACTTCAACTTGGTATCCATTCTCTCCCAAAGTGCTGACCAAAATCTACCCAAGAACCTACTGTCTTGATTAGATATGATGGAGGTTGGAAATCTGAAATGTACCCATACATGGTTGAAGAATAGTTTAGTTGCCTCTCATTCAGAGATTGTCTTCTTACACAAAATGAGGACACATGTTTTGATGAAGCGATCCACCATGACAAAGAAGTATTCATGACCTCTACAAGTCATAGGAAAACCTCCAAAAAATTCCATGGAGATGCTCTCCTGAGGCCTGCTTGGTACTTGCAATGGCATGTACAAGATAAGTTTCTAGTTGCTTGGCTTGCTAATGTTGCAAAGAATGCATCCTCTAACAAACTTTTCCAAATGCTCTTTCATCTTTGTCCAATACACATACCATTGTAAATTTTTCATTACCTTCATAAAAACAAAATGCCCAACAACTTTAGAAGTGTGTGCTTCTCTCGTCAATTGAACTCTATTGTCCTGGGGTATGCATAGTTTGTCCAACTTGTACAACAACCCATATTGGAGGTGGTATTCATTTCCTTCCCTGGCAATGACCAATCTCTCCTTCAAATGCTTGTAGACTCCTATATAATCTTCATCTTCTTCATAGTCTTCACTTATAAGTTCATGAGTGAAAGGCTCAAGTTGCATTATCACTCTAATTGCTGCAATCTTCTTCAGTGATGGTCAAGACAACATGTCTACAACTTGTTCATGGATCCTTTCTTACACTCGATCAATAGATGGAATTATTGCAAGAAACCTAACCACTTGAAATGTCTCACTTGTTGCATCTTGATCTAACTTTGTAGGTACTGAAGGGGGTGATGATCCATGTGTATGATGGTCTCTTTTCCTAGGAGATGGTGATTCCATTTTTTCATTGCTTGTACAATCACAAAGAGCTCTTTATCATATGTGGAGTAGTTAAGAACCGCTCCATGAAATATATATGAATGGTAGCACACATGCCCTCCTTCTTGCATGAGTATTGATCCTAGTGCATACCCACTGGCATTAATCTCTATCTCAAACGATTGTTACAAATTTGGCATGGATAAGGTCAGAGCATCGTTGGTTTTATTCTTCGGGTCTTCAAATTATCTTTGGTGTTGCTTTCCCCAATGAAATATCTATCCTTAGGCAATCAAGGTGTGCAATGGAGTTGCTACAGTGGAGAAGTTTACAATGAACTTCCTCACATACTAGGTTGCTCCCATGAAACTCCTGACCTTTGTCATACTAGTGGGAACATGCCATTGGGTGATGGTTGCAATCTTCTCTGGTTCCACTCTCATCTCTCCTCCACCAATCATGTGTCCAAGATATATCAAGGATGTCTTTCTAAACTCACATTTTTGCAAATTGGAAATCAGTTGATTCTTCCTTAAGGTCTCAAGTACTTGTATTACTTGTGAGGAAATCAGTTGATTCTTCCTTAAGATCTCAAGTACTTGTGTTACTTGTGATTTTCCTACTGCATCACTCTCCCATCATACTAAAGAATTTCCTTCAAGTTTGTAGTATTCCAGATATAAATAGTATGCAAAACATAAATATTTTAGCTAGAAATGGTAGAACAACAATGATATAACTAGAACAATACTAGAATAATACCATAATAACACCAGAAAGAGCAACTTGATTAATCATAACAATGTTCACTTGCCTCTTCAAGGGGGAAGCCTTCAGCAGAGTAAAGCTCTATTAAAATAATATCCAAGAAAAAACTTCGCGTACCCTTTACTCCTATTTATACTAAATCTGCCTATCCAAAAGAACAATCTAGAGGAAGATCCTTCTAGAAGTGGAAGCTTCTATTAGGTCTTCTTACATTTGAATTATTCATCCTTATTGCTAGGCCTTGTTAATATTGGCCTTTATTACAGGGAAATATATTATTCTACCTACGTGAGGGGTTAGGGAGGTTAGGTCCCTAACATGCCCTCCCCCTTAAAAGCAACCTTGTCCTCAAGGCTTGAGATGGGGAAATTGTTGCAGAATGGTAGTTGCTCACGCTAGTCCAAAGCTGCTTGTGGATGAAACCAGATGGAGCCTTCTTCATCCAACTCGTGAAGGTTGGTTTGAGTTTGGCACTTAGTTCCAATCACCTTCTTTAAGCATGAGACATGAAAAATAGGATGGAGCTTAGAATGACTGGGAAAATCTAACTGATAGGCCACCTGTCCCACACGCTTGAGAATGGTATAAGCACCATAAAATTTGGGCACTAGTTTATGACAATGGTCATCCTTGAGGGAAGTTTGCTTATAAGGTTGCAGTCGAAGAAACACATGGTCTCCTTCAACAAATTAACGTTCAGAGTAGCCTTGATCTTCCTATTGCTTCATGTGATTCAGGGCCATGACCAAATTCTCTTTAAGGGTACGGAGAATAGCCTCTTGAACTGTAAGTGTTTGGTCAATTGCCTGGACATTCGAGACACCTGACAGGTATGAGAGAACCAAAGGTGGATTTTGTCCATATATTGCTTCAAAAGGAGTCATGTGGGTAGTTGTATGGTAAGAAGTGGTGTACCACCATTTAGCTAGTGGTAACCATTGAGCCCATTGATTTTTCCTTTATGATGCAAAACACCTAAAACATGTTTCCAAATACTTGTTGACGACTTCAGTTTGACCATCAGTTTGGGGATGATAAGTTGTGCTGAGATGCAATTGGGTGCCCTGTAGCCTGAACAATTCTTGCCAAAAATTGCTAGTGAAAGTGAGGTCTCTATCAGAAACAATAGAATGAGGCATGCCATGAAGCTTGAAGACACGATCCATAAAAAGTTGAGCCACATTAGAGGCGGTAAATGGGTGTTGAAGAGAACAAAAATGAGTATACTTGGAAAGACAATCAACTACCACCATGATGACTGATTTATTGCTTGATTTAGGTTAGCCCACAATAAAATCCATAAAGATATCCTTCCAAATAGCAGGTGGAATTGAAAGTGGTTGTAGTGTGCTAGGAGCTTTGACTATTTCTCCCTTGTTGCGTTGACAAACATCACATTCTACCACAAAATTTTGAACGTCATGTTTCATACCATCCCAAAAAAAAGAATGTTTGACCCGGTCATAGGTTTTGGTAAACCCTGAGTGCCCAGATGTGGTTGTAGCATGAAGCTCAAAAAGTACCGTGGATTTAAGTTGTGACTGTTTACTTAAATACAAACGACCTTTGTAGTGAAGCTCATCATTGTGCTAAGAGTACCCTGGGGAAACTGGAGAGTTGACCTGCAATTATTGGATCAGATGCAAAATTTTGGGATCTTGTAGCCATTCCTGGTGAACAACTTGGAGCCAATTTGGTACAATGAAGGAGTGGGGAAAAGGGACCCTTCATCATCATATTTTCTTGAAACTGCATCAACAACCACATTGTCTTTTCCTTTCTTGTAAATGATCTCATAATCATATCCAAATTCAGTCAATTGCCTGGACGTTCGAGACACCTGACAGGTATGAGAGAACCGAAGGTGGATTTTGTCCATACATTGCTTCAAAAGGAGTCATGCAGGTAGTTGTATGGTAAGAAGTGGTGTACCACCATTCAGCTAGTGGTAACCATTGAGCCCATTGATTTTTCCTTTATGATGCAAAACACCTAAAATATGTTTCCAAATACTTGTTGACGACTTCAGTTTAACCATCAGTCTAGGGATGATAAGTTATGCTGAGATGCAATTGGGTGCCCTGTAGCCTGAACAATTCTTGCCAAAAATTGCTAGTGAAAGTGGGGTCTCTATCAGAAATAATAGATTAATGAGGCATGCCATGAAGCTTGAAGACATGACCCATAAAAAGCTGAGCCATAGTAGAGGCGGTAAATGGGTGTTGAAGAGAACAAAAATGAGTATACTTGGAAAGACGATCAACTACCACCATGATGACTGATTTATTGCTTGATTTAGGTTAGCCCACAATAAAATCCATAGAGATATCCCTCCAAATAGCAGGTGGAATTGAAAGCGATTGTAGTGTGCTAGGAGCTTTGACTATTTCTCCCTTGTTGCGTTGACAAACATCACATTCTGCCAAAAAAATTTGAACGTCATATTTCATACCATCCCAAAAAAAAGAGCGTTTGACCCGGTCATAGGTTTTGGTAAACCCTGAGTGCCCAGATGTGGTTGTAGCATGAAGCTCAGAAAGTACCGTGGATTTAAGTTGTGATTGTTTACTTAAATACAAATGACCTTTGTAGTGAAGCTCATCATTGTGATAAGAGTACCCTGGGGAAACTGGAGAATTCACTTGCAATTGTTGGATCAAATGCAAAATTTTGGGATCTTGTAGCCATTCCTAGTGAACAACTTGGAGCCAATCTGGTATAATGAAGGAGAGGGAAAAAGGGACCCTTCATCATCATATTTTCTTGAAATTGCATCAACAACCACATTGTCTTTTCCTTTCTTGTAAATGATCTCATAATCATATCCAAAGAGCTTAGTCACCCACTTTTTTTTCTCCTGGGAGGAAGGGCGTTGTTCCAGAAAATACTTGAGGCTTTGATGATCTATCTTAATTTGGAAGTGTTACCCCAATAGATAAGGGTGACAAAGATCCATTGCATTCAAAATAGCAAACATTTCCTTTGCATAGATTGATTTGCCCAAATGTCTCTCTTATAGTTGTTTGTTGGTAAAGGTCAAAGGTCGACCATATTGCATAAGGATTGCTCCAATTCCTCTCATGGAAGCATCACATTCTAGGACAAAGGTCTTTGTGAAATTAGGAAGGGTTGGGACTAGAGTGGTGCACATGGCCGCCTTCAAGGTTTGAAAGGCCTGATCAGCTATGGGAGTCCAAGTAAATAATTATTTTTAAGGAGAACAGTGAGAGGTGTCGTAATTTTTCCATAATTCTTAACAAACTTGTGATAATAGCTTGTTAAACCCAAAAATCCACACAATATTTTGAGAGTCTTTGGGCGAGCCCAATCCTGCATAGCTTCAATATTTTTAGGATCCACTCTAACACCCGCCTTGCAAACAATATGACCCAAGTACTCGACTTCTGAGGCTCCAAAAGCACATTTATTTTGTTTGAGGAAAATTCGGTGTTGAGAGAGTATATTGAGAAATCGATCCACATGAGAAATATGGGTTGTCCAAGTTTTACTATAGATGAGGATATCATCAAAGAAAACTAAGACAAAATGATAGAGAAAAGGATAGAAGACATCATTCATGAGGCTTTGGAAAGTGGAGGGAGCATTACACAAGCCAAAGGGCATGACCAAAAACTCATAGTGGCCCTCATGAGTTAGAAATGCAATCTTAGGAATGTCTGCCTCATTCATACATATCTGGTGGTATCCAGAACGAAGATCAATTTTAGTAAAGAACTAGGCACCACTCAATTCATCCAAGAGGTCATCAATGAAAGGAATGGGAAATTTTCCTTTGATGGTGAGTTTGTTGAGGGCGCGGAAGTCAGGACACATGCACCAAGAGCCTTCTTTCTTAAGGACCATGACCACAGGAGAAGAGTAGGGGCTTGTACTAGGATGGATAACACCTGCGGTGAACAAATCATAAACAATTTTCTCAATTTCATTTTTCTGGGAGAAGGGATGACGATAGGGACGAATATTGGGAGGGAGGTTTTCCGGGACAAGGGGAATGGAATGATCGTGAACACCAAGGGAAAGAGGAAGTCCCTGGGGAGTGGAAAAAACAACTTGATGTTTGGAGAGGATGGATTGGAGGTCTTGCGACATAGAGGGTGTCTCAGTGGCTTGAATGGAATGGAGTTGTGCAATAATGTCAGAATGACCTTTTTTAAGGAGATTTTCCATGTGATGGGAACTGATGATCTCTGGGGAACCAGAGGTGATGCCTTGGAACTTATATTGTTGGCCCTCTTAGTTGAATTTCATGGTTAATTCCTTAAAATCCATGAGAATGGGACCCAAAGTCCTTAGCCATTCTGCACCCAACACAATGTCACAATTGCCCATGTCGATAGCAAACATGTGAGATTTCATGTGGTACTGACCAATTTGGAGACACACATTTTCACAACGCCCCCCACATTTCATGAACCCGCCATTGGCAATCATAATTTGAAAATTATTCATGGTGCAGATATAACAATTAGTTTCTTGGGAAATGTGGCGATGAATAAAATTATGGGTGCTTCCACTATCAACAAGGATGATGACCTTCTAGTGCTTAATGTAACCAATTAGCTTGAGGGTTTGGGGAGCAGAGAACCTAGTGAGAGCATTCAGGGAAATGACCGGTTCGACTTAGCGAGGGTCGGCGGGTGGGGTCATGTCAGTGGGTTCAGGTGACTCATCCATAGGGGGGCCTCGACATCGTCTTCCAAAACATCCTCAGAGATGGCCATAAAAAGATTTTGTTTCTTAAACTTGTGCCAAGGAAAATATTTGTCATCACAAGTATAACAAAGGCCTTTGAGTTGATGTTCAACCATTTCTACCCTGGTCAATTTCTGATCTTTAGTGGAGTAGAAGGAGGAGTGGGAGTGACTGGTTTAGGGCAAGGAATAAAGGAGGGTTTTGGGTTTGTGAAGAGACAACATTTTGTGCTTCCTTAGCTTGTTTATTAGCTTCCACCCAAATCTGAGGCCGAGCCATGAGGACATGGGCACATATGTCATCCTTGAGGCTGCTGATAAAACATTCTTGAAAAAAAGCATCAGACATGCCCTCTGTACGAAAATCCAATCACTCAAAAGCAGCTATAAATTCTTCCACTATGCCAGATTGTTTCAAATTTGTCAAATGGACTAAATGGTTGGTGTCAATGTCAAAGCGTTCATAAAGCTCTGCCACAAATTGTGTCCAAGCCACATACCCTTAGTGGGCATTTTTTCTCCATTGCCACCATTGCCAACATTCTTTATCTAGATGGAGAACACCATACCATAGTTTGAATATGTAATTACATACAAAGAGAAATAATGTTCCATTTGAGTTACCCAGCCAGTGGGATTTGAGCCATCAAATTTGTCCACATCTGGTGGTATCCAGAACGAAGATCAGTTTTAGTAAAGAACTGGGCACCACTCAATTCAACCAAGAGGTTATCAATGAAAGGAATGGGAAATTTTCCTTTGATGGTGAGTTTGTTGAGGGTGTGGAAGTCAGGACACATGCACCAAGAGCCTTCTTTCTTAAGGACCATAACCACATGAGAAAAGTAAGGGCTCGTACTAGGACGGATAACACCTGTGGTGAGCAATTCATAAACAATTTTCTCAATTTCATTTTTCTGGGAGAAGGGATGACGATAGGGACGAATATTGAGAGGGCTCCGGGACAAGGGGAATGGAATGATCTTGAACACCAAAGGAAGGAGGAAGTCCTTGGGGAGTGGAAAAAACAACTTGATGTTTGGAGAGGATGGATTGGAGGTCTTGCGACATAGAGGGTGTCTCAGTGGCTTGAATGGAATGGAGTTGTGCAATAATGTCAGAATGACATTTTTTAGGGAGCTTTTCCATGTGATGGGAACTGATGATCTCTGGGGAACCGGTGGTGATGCCTTGGAACTTATATTGTTGGCCCTCTTAGTTGAATTTCATGGTTAATTCCTTAAAATACATGAGAATGGGACCCAGAGTCCTTAGCTATTATGCACCCAACACAATGTCACAACCGCCCATGTCGATGGCAAACATGTGAGATTTCATGTGGTACTGACCAATTTGGAGACACACATTTTCACAACGCCCCCCACATTTCATGAACCCGCCATTGGAAATCATAATTTGAAAATTATTCATGGCGTGAATATAACAATTAGTTTCTTGGGAAATGTAACGATGAATAAAATTATGGGTGCTTCCACTATCAACAAGGATGATGACCTTATAATGCATAATGTAACCAAATAGTTTGAGGGTTTGGGGAGCAGAGAACCCAGTGAGAAAATTCATGGAAATGACTGGTTCGACTTCACGAGGGTCGGAGGGTGGGGTCATGTCAGTGGGTTAAGGTGACTCAGCCATAGGGGGGGCCTCGACATCGTCTTCTAAAATATCCTTAAAGATGGCCATAAAAATATTTTGTTCCTTACACTTGTGCCAAGGAAAATATTTGTCATCACAATTATAACAAAGGCCTTTGAGTTGGCGTTTAGCCATTTCTGCCCTGGTCAATTTATGGATCTTTAGTGGAGTTGAAGGAGGAGTGGGAGTGACTGGTTTAGGGCGAGGAATAAAGGAGTGTTTTTGGGTTTGTGAAGAGACAACATGTTGTGCTTCCTTAGCTTGTTTAGTAGCTTCCACCCAAATCTGAGGCCGAGCCATGAGGACATGGGCACGGATCTCATCCTTGAGGCCGCTGATAAAACATTCTTGAAAAAAAGCATCAGACATGCGCTCTGTACGAAAAGCCAATCGCTCAAAAGCGTCTATAAATTCTTCCACTATGCCAGATTGTTTCAACTTTGTCAAACAGACTAAATGGTTGGTGTCAGTGTCAAAGCGTTCATATAGCTCTGCCACAAATTTTGTCCAAGCCACATACCCTTGGTGAGCATCTTTTCTCCATTTCCACCATTACCAACGTTCTTTATCTAGATGGAGAACACCATACCGTAGTTTGACTAACTCATCTGTAATTCCATACAAAGAGAAATAATGTTCCATTTGAGTTACCCAGCCAGTGGGATCTGAGCCATCAAATTTGTTCACATCCACACGCGGAAGGCGTAGGTCACGCTAAAAGTGATGGGGCTGAAAAGTCTAGGAATTAGAGGAAGTTTCACCTTCAGAGTGCAAAGGTGAGTCAGAGGAGGGAAGATCTGCAAGGATAGTTAGCTTGGCACAGATCGTTGTAGTGAAATATGCAAGCTGGGTAGCGAAGGATGCAAGTTAGGTAGTGAGGTCCTGTTTGGTGGTATCCATTTTGGCGTCGATGGAGGAAAGCATGTTTTTATTGATGGTGGAAAAATCGGCACTGAGTTGCCTCACTTTGTTGGGTCTCTGTGAAATTAGAGGAAAAGGTATTGGAGCAAGCTTCCAAGTCTTTGCTATGGGTGTGGGCCATGATGAAGAGGGAAAATGAAAAGGGACGTGTGGGACCACACAAAAAATGGGTTATGGGTGAAGTGTATCACAAGGATCAGGGCGACGAGGAGAATCTAATGGGGTGAGGCCCAAATAAGGGTGTTGGAAGGGGGTCAGGTCCACAGGAAAAAGATTTTTGCTGAAAAATGATATGTATGACTACGATAAGGGCGAAGAGAGGAATCCAACGAGATAGGGCTCAAATAATGGTGCCAACAGGACCCAAGATCTGAAGAATACTGCAGTGTTGAAATGCCCAAATTCTTAATAGGAAGAAATGTGTAGTAATTTCGCAACCCGGATGCAAGAGGCATAATTGCGCAACAATAGATCTTGTTTGTTCTATTTTTTATTTTGTCCCAAGGGTTAGTGTATACAGGGTATCTACAAACAAGGGTTTTCCCTGTGCTATAGCTCTCTGATATATGTGCGGGGTCCAACAGTAGTAGTCGGCCCAATCTCTCAAGGCACCAACTAAGGAGGCTAGACCGTGCCCTTTTGGTATAATATCAACCCACTTGTGGTGAAAAAAAAAACTATCAACCATGTTCTTTTTAAATGATGAGAAGGACAGTCAATAAACATGGATCGTGCCACGAGCTTTGTTGGCCTCCTTGAATTTTTTTCTAATGAAGAAGGGCCTCCCAGAGATTAGAGAGGCAACTCTCTATGACGTCCATAGGTTTTGAAGCCACGACAACCACAAACCCTGCATTGAAGCCACGACAACCACAAACCCTGCATTGAAGCCACGAAAACCACAAACCTTGTACTGAAGCTAGTTGTGGCATGCTTACCATGTCCACGCTCATGGGATTACCAATGATTGCATTGATGCCTCCATTGATCAAATTGATCACAACGATCTTCTTGACAAGTAGTAGGTTCACCAGTTTCAAACCCAACTGTCACCACTTCTCAATTAGAACCTTGCATAGTCGCATGTGAGTGGTTGAGTATAGGACCTATTGTATCCTGGTTACAAAGAGATGCCAAGGAAGAGCGCATAATAATATATGGTTTGGTGGACCACCATGGTTACAAGATATACATCCATCAACGTTAAATGGTTCAACATTCAATCTCTCGGAACGACGATCATAACGAATGCAAGTGTCAACACAGTCCAAGCAATGGAGGGGGGTGATGATATGATAACAAATGAAAAATGTGGGAAGGATGGTACAAATCACAATGATGATTGTCTCATGCAAATTAACGATGCACTAGCCAAAAGCATCCCATCCAAATACATAAGCCATAATGAGAAATATGTTGTTCTAAATTATGGATTGAGAATTAATTTTACCAATAATATTGTTAACATTGAATAACATACACAATATTTTCAAATAAATAATAAAACTTTAAAAATACTTTATATCCCTTTAAATAATAACAAATAACATACACAATATTTTCAAATGATAAAACATTAAAAAAACTTTGTATCTATTTAAATAATAACTTTCAAATAGTTAAGCATCTAATCATTAAACATGAAATTGCATCTATGTAACCTCGTGCTCAACAACAAGAGCATCATATAGACCCATTAAAGACACAGCATATCACTCCAAGGAATTGAACCCAGGTGAGGAGGATAACAATCATTCCTTCCAACCACCCAAACTACATCCAATGAACATGGTCTTATTATAGTTAAGAATTTAAAAAAAATATCAAATATAAAAATAAAATTCTAAAACAAATTAAATAATTCTTTAATTTTTTATAAGACTTAATAAATCAATAATTTATTAATTATGATAAATGTTAATAACTATCATCATCGTGAACACACTTTACTATAAAATTATCATGAAATGATATGACATCACACCAAACTTACAATACTACAATGTTTTGACATGACATCACAAATACAAGATTGACCCACTTGCATAATTCTAACACCAAACAATCACGTTTGTGCACAACATACCTTCCTAATTCTCAAGACAAGTCATACACTAGAATGAACTTGCACAAAATGAACGACAAACAACAACAAAATATCATTCTCTTTCTAACAACACCATATTGTGAACTACCAAATGCAAGCAACTTATGATTTGGATTGTGACCTCGTAAAGAGGTCGTGGGAGGGTGATCTTCAATATCCCGTGACCTCCTTGTGAGGTCACAACTAAGGAAAATGAAGTAGACACGTCACCAATGGTCTAACCTTGTATTTTTTAGTTCTAAGGTTGCACCAAAATTCACAATATTGCAATGTCCACTTGTAACATCTCAAGAATGAAGAAAAAGAGCCAATTAATGTATCAATTTTAATAAACACATTAGATAAAGAAAAAGAAAAAACATGATTGTGGCAATGACATAATATTTAATTAATTACTACAGTGTCCAAAAAAAAATACAAAAATACTCCCTATACACGAGCAATAAATGAAATTGAATTCCAATATAGTTACTTGAAAACCCTTCAAGTGAAACGCATAAACACTATGCAACTTTAACGACCAAAATCCATTCCACGTTATGCGCTCCATCTTTGTACTAGAAAATTTTCTACCAAAATCATATTCTTATCCAACCAACAATAATTTGCTTCTTCATTTTACATATCCAAAACATATTTAATGGAAGCCTCCCTCCATCTCTTTTGATGCACTTTGCAATTGCAATATTTTGTAGGTCACCTTCTAGAATATAGAGTTGTTGCAATTATAGCATAGTGAGAGCAAATATTTTAAGTAGCTCATTTTGTAGAGGTGCAAAATAACTTACAATATTGATAACTAACATGGTAGCATTTCATGAACATAGTTGGCGATCGTGTATGATTTCCATAGAATACAAATTTGTTGCAATTCCAACATAGTGAGAGAAAATATCTTAGGTAGCTCATCTTTTTAGAGGGTGCAAAACAACTCTCGATGTCGACAACTAACATGGTAGCATCCCATGTGTTAGCGTTAGAAGTCAACTCAAAACTCTTATTGAGTTGAGCCTAGCACACCTTGTTTCAAAATGTTCAATAGGGGTTTTAAGATGGATAAATCCTTGCTTAATTTGAAAGGGAATAATGATCTGATCTGTTAAGGTCACTTACCTAAGTGTAACAAGTCAGGTAAACAAAATTGATGGCTAGTATTTAATGGCTAGTATTTAAGATTTAAGTGATGTGATTGAGAGAAGGGGAAAAACAAAAACTGATAAATACACCAATAACAAATCTTGTCTTTAATGTCTTTATGCAACAAAGGAATAAACCTTTATCTAGAATTCTTTCTAAATAACTTTTAAGGAGAAAAACACGAATGTGGCAAAGATTACTAAAAACCCTTTAAAGCAACCTTCTCAGCACAAAAAGCATTTTTCATAAGCTCGTATAATATCAGCAAAGTGTTCAGAAAAAAAACATGAAAATAATAAACATAAAAAGATTACAGACTAATCATCAATTTCATTAGCTCTTAAAGTCTTTACATAGAAAAGATAGATCAAAACAATCTCTTATATGCAATCTCAAGACAAAAACAAGGATTCAACCCAGCTCTCTCTCAGTCCCTTGGACTGAATTCCCCTCCCTTTTTCTATTACAAATCATGAAATAAATAGACCATTACAATAAACAAAATGTCTCTATCTTTTAAGAACAAAATCAAATAAAAATCATAAAATAAAATTAATTATGACACTGGTTGCAAAATATCTCGAATTGTTTGAAGGTTGCTGGTGAAATCTTCTTTGATTTTGGGAATATATGTCATTTGCCACTTGTATTCTGTAGATGTCTTCTGACTGCCATTTGTGAATATTCTGCCTTGAAATTTGGAGTTTGTTTTCGATTTTGGATTCTCAATATGAGAATTTTTTTTATTTAATTTTGGAACCAACTTAATCCTCAAATCCTGCCTTCCTCTAACTGATCAAAATACTGATATTATGCCATACAAGTTGTTTGAATATGCTCATTGAATCTTTTGAAGAACTGTTTACTTGCAATTTGCTCTGATTGCCATTTCATATGTCTTTGATTGGCAGGAAATCTAGTGATATCGACTCTGTTGAACATGCTCCAGCTGGAAACCAATCAGATGTTGACCTGGTGCTTTAGTGGACTTGCGTAGCATAATCGTTGCAAATATGCATCTTCAGCACTTTTGTAGCGCAAACTTGTTGCGCAAGCTCTGTTTTCTCCATAAAATCTGCCACTCGAAATATTGCCTGGAAATGCTTAATTTGACCCTTCAAATGTTCACTAATATCCAGCTTGGAAAAGATATGTCACCTGCTAATTTTGTATCTCAAATGTGCCTGAAAATAGAGAGTTTGGTCCTTGAATATCGTCTTAGAAAACTGAACTTGGAATTTACTTAGTACCATCTTATCAAAATCAAGTTGTTGGTTTTGTGCTTCCTTATGACCTGCAAGTTGTTTGAAACAGTTCCATTTTGTCCATAAWTGGGACTTTGCCACCTAATTGAGCAAATGCAATAGCCATATTAGATGTTAGTSCTCCTCGTTCCCTTGACTACCGARTTTACACCTTTGAATGGAAGATTTAAACCACAGGTTGTGGATTTGGTYGCCACCTATGAAACTATCCTTACTGATATTGTTCCAACTATATGAGAAGAAACCATTTGCAAGTAATTTCATCGCATCTTTACACCCTTTAGAGTTACCAAAAATCACCGATTGTATCCCTGAGAATTGAAGTCGCTTATCTCTAACGAGCAATCTGTGCATATGATGAGGGTTCATCTTTTGGAATCTCTCCAACTGTCCATCCAGGGAAATTGCCTCTGAGCTTTGACATCAAATCAACTCTCAACCAAATTGATCAAGAATGACTTGGGCGATTTTTTGAAAAATTGCCAAATTGAGTCATAATCATCTATCTGCCCTAATATATTCAAAATACAATTTTATTTTGATAAAACTGGATTGTTTCTCGAACTGCGGGATACAAACTTCAATTTCTCTCTTTATCTAATGGGGAAAACCTAGCCAGTCTTGAGTTGCATGCATTTGTTTTACCAAAACAGCACCCAAGTGTTGCTCGGCGTTGAAATTTGGGTGATCTTTCACACTCGGCGATGCTGGAAACTGCTTAGACATCTGAAACCTCAATTTTTTAACCTATTATTTAGCAGTCGCTGGTGTTTAACTGTAAATTTTAACATTTGGAACTTTCTCCGGCACCTCAAGGGCGATCTCATGTAAATTTGTATTTCTTTTAATTTGCATGCGGTGCATGTTGTCGATGCTTGAAAAATGGCGTCAATTTGATTGACACCTGCTGCAGAGGATCTTGATGCTGCATTTTTTTATGTTTGGACTCAAGCATTTGACACTTTGGACAGAGCATTTGTATCACCTGTGGCTTACACAGTTTGACATCAATACAGAACTCGAGTGTTACTCGGTAGACTGTCGAATTTTTCATGGCAAATGGCAATCGATTTTAATGTTGAATCTGCAGTGTTGGCACTCTTCTAACATTTGAACATTGATATTGGCACCTGTGTTCTGTGAGCGCTTTATCTGTGTTTAAGCTTTAGCACCTTTTTATTTCCTAATGGAAATTTATCCCACATTTCTGGTGCAAACAAGATTCATGGTGTTTATATGCACAATCCTTTCTTGCCTTGATTGATGCGTCGAGCACATAATGCCCCTTTCGGGCTCCTTCCTTGATGGCATGGTTTGGCGCTAGCCACTTGTGCGTTGGGCCTCTAACTTGATGTTTGTGGCTTAAACTTATGTGCTGCTGTAGGTACTTAGCTCGATAACTTGTGGATTTATTGGAGATTGGGCCCATTAATTTTAGCCAAATTTATTAATAAATATAAATAAAGACCCTACATAAAGGCCGAGAAGCCAAATTTGCTTAAAAACCATTTTTAAAAAAAATATTCAAACTTTGAATTTTTCCAAATGAGAACTTCAAGATCTTAACCAAGAATGTGAATCTCGAGCATTTCCTACTAAAAGTTGATGAAGGCGCTACCAGAAGTTTCTGTAGCGAATTTTTTTCTTTGAACTTGCTCAAGATAGAAAGAGTGCTAACATGGGTTCCACAGGGGATGGCATGCTCTCTGTGAGCTGCTAAGAACACGCAGACTTGTTCCTTATCCATTGGTCTATGGTGTCATCAACCTCCTTCCAAACCTCTGCAACTTATTCAAATCCCGAAAATACTCTGCTAAAAACAAAGTAGACTGTTGCAAACCAAATGCTCGGGAAGGAAGCTTATTATATACGCTACCCTACTCTAACCAACTCCGCTACTCAATTATGTAATTACAAACTTCTAGAAGAACCATTCAAGTAATTGATTCACAAACTGGAATCTACTTCCATTCATGAGCACATATATAGTTGAAGTGAAAAAATAAATGAACTAACCACCCATACTTACAATTGTAGAAATCTACCTTTATGAAGCCAAAAAGACAAGAATAATGACCCCAATTTAACTCCATGTAACTTCCTGGTGATCCAAGAGGAAACACTGGCTCAGTGTTAGATCCTCATTCTGAATGCCTGAGAATAAAAAGAATCGAAGTTGCACACTGCTTCTACTGTTGCCAATATTATTTCGCTGCAAAACTGGAGGTTGTTGCAAACTGTTTTCATTGCTAATCATATTTTGTTTGATTTCTTCTGCAGGTCCAGTTTCAGGAATGACAAATGAAGATTTATTGATCTCTGCAGTCTGTTGGTCATCATTTAGTGATAAAGGCATGATCAGTTGCTTTTGTAGCTCCTTCTTTTGACCTCCATTTCCTTCCCAAGAATCTGATCCACAATCATCATATATAGGAACAATGCTAAGAGGTTCACAAGAATCCATGAAAAAATTTTGGTCATCATCATCAAAAAGATATCCATAAAAAATGGGTTGATCTTAAAAAGATTTTGAATCTTGATATTCAGAATTTTTGTTTCAAGATGCTCTCGGGACTCTGAATTCATATCAACAACTTGATCTTCATCATAATTTGGAGCAGCTTCTATCGGATTAAGCATATCCTCAAGTTGATCATAATTTTTAGAAGAGGAAAATACTACTTGCTTCTTATATAAATCATCATCGGAATCGTAATACTTATCATAAATAGGTGTATCAAAAAATTGTGCATCTGATAAAGAACGGTTTAAAACAACTTCTTCATTCAACAAGTGATCTTCACAAAGATCATCAACAACAGATCCTTCATGAGGATGAGCATTCAAATGATCATCAAAATTGTTGGAAGCATAATGAGAACATTCCAAACTATCTTTGTTGATCTCATCACTAAAATCATCCTGAAAATTTTTGCTAAGAGATTTAAATTGCTCACAGCAATTATTCAAGAGGTGCTTAGCAGGATAGATCCTCTTACAATGTTAATGAAAAGTGACATGGAAATCCTTTAGAGATGAAATATTAGAGATCATAAAAGTTATGTACCATTGTCTCGCATCACCATCTAATGAGTATACGAACATCTTCATGAGAGCATCTTCATCATAGACATCCAATTGATCAATGCACTAATGAAACTTGACGAGATGTTGTGCAAGATTATCTTCATCTTTTCCACTAAAAATAGGAAGAAAGTCTGCACATTCTGAGAAAGAAGGCGTAGGATTAAGAAAGCCAGGAACAACTCAAAAATTGAGAAGTGAAAACCTCTAAGACAAAATAGCTCCCACGGCCATGTTGTCCAGTATCAGTGAAGTCGCCAACAGGTTCTTGCTTCATGGAGTGGAGTTGTGTTGGGTATCTGTTATATTCTTTGCATGTGTGTGTGTGGGCGCGTCAGATTCGACAACTGCGTCTGACAATCCCAACTTCCTTCGCCCCTTGTGTCGTGTGCGTCAGGCGCTTTCCTGGGGGGGTCCCAAAGGGGGCCAGGTTTGGCCCCCTTGATTACGTGCAACATTCGGGGCAGTGCCCCGAAATTCTTTTTTTGGGCGGTTTTTTTTTCTATTTTAACGGATTTTGCTATTTTTAGTGGTTTCCTAAATTAATCATGGATTAAGTGATTAGGGTTTTGGTAGCTACAGAATACCTAAAATATTGTATATATTGTATGGTGAATGGTGAAATTAATACAATGAAGAGTTGAAAGGTGTAGCACCAAGGAAGGCTGGTTTTCTCCCGGTTAAGGGTTTCTAGCGTAAATCTCTGTGTACTATGTGTATGAACCATTGATTAATTTCTGTTTTGCTTAAGAATTTGTATGCATTGCTTTACTTCACAGGTTTAAAACTTACAAATCGCCAGGGTGAATGATATGCAGTTTTATATATGTTCACTTCTTGTTCACCATCAAGAAGAGAATATGATCAGTGTCGTTTTCTCAGGGAAGATTACTTCATTTCCGTCCCCGACAACGACGCCAAAATATGTTAGTGCTAGAAGTCAACTCAAGACTACTACTGAGTTAATCCTAGCACACCTTGTTTCAAAATGTTCAATAGGGGTTTTAAGATGGATAAATCCTTACTTGATTTGAAAGGGAATAATGACATGATCTGTTAAGATCACTTACCTAAGTGGAACAAGTCAGGTAAACAAAACTAATGGCTAGAGATTTAAGATTTAAGTGATGTGATTGAGAGAAGGGGAAAAACAAAAACTGATAAATACACCAATAACAAATCTTGTCTTTAATGTCTTTATGCAACAAAGGAATAAATGTTTATCTAGAATTCATTCTAAATGAGATTTAAGGAGAAAAACACCAATGTGGAAAAGATTACTAAAAACCCTTTAAAGCAACCTTCTCAGAACAAAAAACATTTTTCATAAGCTTGTATAACATCATCAAAGTGTTCAGAAGAAAACATGAAGATGGTAAACATAGAAAGATTACAGACTAACCATCAATTGCATTAGCAGCTGAAGTCTTTACATAGGCAAGATAGACCAAAACAATCTCTTATGTGCAATCTCAAGCCAAAAACAAGGATTCAAGCCCTATGCAACTCTCCCTCAGTCCCTTGGACTGAATTCCCCTCCCTTCTGCTATTACAAATCATGAAATAAATAGACCATTACAATAAACAAACTGTCTCTATCTTTTAGGAACAAAATCAAATAAAAATCATAAAATAAAATTAATTATGACACTGGTTGCAAAATATCTCGAATTGTTTGAAGGTTGATGGTGAAATCTTCTTTGATTTTGGGAATATCTGTCATTTGCCACTTGTATTTTGTAGATGTCTTTTGACTGCCATTTGTGAATATTCTGCCTTGAAATTTGGAGTTTGTTTTCAATTTTAGATTCTCAATATGATATATATTTTTTATTTAATTTTGGAACCAACTTAATCCTCAAATCCTTCCTTCCTCTAACTTATCAAAATACTGATATTATGCCATAAAAGTTGTTTGAATATGCTCATTGAATCTTTTGAAGAACTGTTTACTTGCAATTTGCTCTGATTGCCATTTCATATGTCTTTGATTGGCAGGAAATCTAGTGATATCGACTCTGTTGTACATGCTCCAGCTGGAAACCAATGAGATGTTGACCTGGTGCTTTAGTGGACTTGTGTAGCATAATCGTTGCAAATATGCATCTTCAGCACTTTTGTAGCGCAAGCTTGTTGCGCAAGCTCTGTTTTCTCCATAAAATCTGCCACTCGAAATATTGCCTGGAAATGCTTAATTTGACCCTTCAAATGTTCACTAATATCCAGCTTGGAAAAGATATGTCACCTGCTAATTTTGTATCTCAAATGTGCC
>ML791126.1:232702-244540 GCA_009831015.1 Picea engelmannii
GCTTCTGCTTGGTGGCTTTGGAAGACTTAACATAGATGCCTATGGTGTTGCCTATGCCGGCCAGGACCTCCTCCAGCCAGAATTCCTGGGGGAGAGAGTACAGTCTGATCCATACAGGTGCATGGGCAAAGTCCTCCTTTTCAGGGCTGAACTTCTCGGTCCAAAATCTTAAGAAGAGTCCTGCCGAGTTATAGAAGTACGACCCCCCATCGAAGATGTGATTGCGATCCTCGAGGTTGTGGAGTATGATTGTGAAGAACCCCTTGGAACCCAGTTGTAGCTCATAGTGTCCTTTTGGCTTCCACCAGTATTGTATCCATTTGACCAGATCGTGCTCAGAAGGCTAGAGCCCTAGGAATTTTCCCACCAGGGCATAATCTCTCATATATTGCTTTTGCTCTTCTATGCGTGGTGAGCTGATAACGTATTTTGGGGCCTGTGGCGCTTGTGGGATACATTTGCCTGGCATCCATGGAGTTGACGTAGTAGTTGGGATAGTCACATTCTCTGGATCGATGTCCATTTCCCGATCTTTGAAGGTTCCTTCCGCCAGAAGTATCGAGCGCAAATCTGGTGGGGGCTCAAAGGTCGGTCGTTTCGTACCTTCTGCAGAGTTTCCATTCGCCGTGGCTTGGCTGTAGGAGGTGCCATTCGGCCCCCCCTCCCTGTGAGACATGAGCCCCAGCGGGGCAGGCATTGTGGCAACGCGGCTTAAAGCAGCTGAAGAACCCTAAACCCTCGGCTCATAGCGACCTTTTCCAACTGTCCAATAAGAATGTTATCTTGACTTTGATATTATTTCCTGTACCTCCAACTAAATATGCTTTGACAATGTATTTAATATATTTAGTTAAAAGCTCAACAACTTATTTTATGAAATTAAATTGGATATAAATGAAGAGAATAATAATCATTTCTCTTACCTACTTAAACTAAAGAATAAAAGTAATCGATAATTACATCCATTATCCTTATTACAATAAATTTAAACAGTTATATTTAGTATAGCCGTATGGAGTTTGATTCTCCTTATGTCACGCAGTAGTCACCCGTGGACTCTTTATGGCACCCGTGTGGACTCTGGGATATTGGAGCCCAGGAACATGGAGGTTGCACTTAAAACCAGAATCTCGCCATACATTTACAGATGTGAACATCGATTTAATGAACAAAGCCACTAAACGGGTCGAACATTGGAAAAGGGCTCTCGCGAAGCAGAGCTCTCCACCTGTGGATTTTTGTGTCCCTCTGTCTCACTCCTGGGATATTGGAGCCCGGGAAGATAGAAATTGCACGTAAAACCAGAATCTCGCCATACATTTACATATGTGAACATCGATTTAATGAACAGAGCCACTAAAAGGGTCGAATATTGGAAAAGGCCTCTCAGGAAGCAGAGCTCTCCATATCCATGAACGGGCGGATGCATTTAAATATATGAACATCGATGTAAATAACAATCACAGATAAATGAACATCTATTTGATGAACAATCATCGAGAAATCCAAGACATTTATTCCTCCCTTACCTAACTTTTCATTGGGTTTGGTATCAAGAATTAATTCCCCTCCATCAATGTCCAGTGCCCTCCAAAGACGTACGTCGTCAGAATCTTGCATGTGCCACCGCCTCAATATTGCCCTCCCGGAAATCAGTGAAGAGCCTCACAGTCTCGATCCGGTTTTGGGTTTTCCTGCGACGTTTGTTTGTGCTCATCATGTCCTGGAAGTCGTGTTTTCTGTTAGATTGGCCATGGGCATACTTGGAAAGTCTCAAGGCATGTACAAATACATTACCTGCTTCATAGTTTCTTTATATAAACCTATAAGGTTCTATCTCCATTTTGCAGAAACGTGATGCTTTTGTTTTTGATGTGTTGAAGCACTGTGGAGATTATATATGAGCTCATGTTTTTGTTAGGTTTTAGGTTTTTCTGGATTCAACATAGAATTTTCACAAATGCGAAACGAGTTGGAGTTGCTAATAGATTTACTGTTTTGTACTAAATCGATGCCATAGTTTCAAGATTTGATGCCATTTTTTGGTTTTATTTTTTTGATGCAGTACGTCTTGTATGGTCCTCTGATTGCCAAAGCTGTGCATACCAACTTGTACGGGGGCAATGAGGCCGATAATTGGTGCTTCCACATCCTGTTGCTTACCTCTCTCAGATACGTTACCTACCAACTTTGGGCCACTTTCTCCAACATGTACTGCCTCTCTCATAGATATAAAATTTGCAAAAAAGATGCGGAGTTCGATCAAATGGACCGAGAATGGGACTGGTATATTTTGTTTTTAGTATCTCCCATACGTTATTAGCATTGGACTCGTTTCTGCATTCAAAGTCATGCAATATGGCCTTCTAAGAAGTTATATGTTTGCAGGGATAATTTTCTCTTGTTGCAGGCGTTCATGGCTACCGCGGCGCATCATTTCTTACCATTTTTCCGCGACATGCCTGCGTGGAACGCAGGAGGGCTGATTTGTCTTGCGATTCTGCACATGGGTCCAGCCGAGGTCTTGTACTATTGGGCACATCGTGCGTTTCACAAAGATTTCCTCTTCCAGCGGTATCATTCCCTACATCATGCTGCGATTGTTTTGCAACCTCAAACAGGCAAGGCTACATTTCTTCACTAAATCTAGTCGTTCTTCATAGTTATAGCTGTCATTTCCATCCTATCCGTGGAGAAACTGAAGGAAGAATCATGCCCTAATACAGTAGAACACTTGAAAATCTAAACACCAGATCTTGTTTAAACCCATTTGAACTTTATTCTAGGGATCCATTTCAACTTCATTTTTGGATCCACGCTAATTTTTTAAAGTTAGATTCATTTTAATTGGGATCTATCAATCACAGAGGTGGATAAAAGGTACATGAAAATATGATGTGCAAATTTATTGATGTTGGTAGCAAGATTTGAAAAGTTGTGGCCTAACAGTGCAGCGGTGTAATGCAAAATGAGGAAGAGTGGTTGCAGTCTACTGTCAAAATAGCACTTTTTTTCATCTAAATTGAACCCAGCTATAACGGCTTACAAACTGAAAAACAAAACTATTACCTCACAAAACATTGCTACTATTTAGAAGAAGAAGAAACCTAAAAGTTCTGTCCATTCGGACTCCACCTGAAAGTCGTACATAACACAACACCGTTGTCTACAATGTAGTGGAATGAAAGCACCAGAAAAATTCCCACGAAGAACCAGATTACACTGACCAGGCGCCCTCCGATCTGAATCCGTTGAGTCTGAAAGGAGGCTAGGAACAGAGCTCGGGTCAAAATCCAAATACATATCCCAAACCCTGGGCATACAAAACCCGCATTTTGCTCTCCGACAGTACTGCTCAGTAAGTCGCAGGCTTCCGGGTGAGAAGGTGGCACTGGCTGTAGCATTAACTCCCCGTCAGTTTCAAGAATCATGGTGAGACACTTGTATTGTATCGGATTGGAGCTGTCTCCATAAATTCCATAAATGCTAGGTAAATCATGGGAAGAAAGAAAGAAAGTATTTTTAACGTTCACGAGGCTAAAAATAGCCTATGGGACAGATTGTTTTTCCTTCTGACTTTTGTATTCGGCCCTTTTCCTGTGAAGTTTTACAATAATCGCTCCCAGCTTCTCAACACATTCTTTGCTGAATAGATTATCCCAAGAATTAGCTGCCAGAATACCTGCATAATTTTCCCTGCTGTCTTTGAGGGCTTCACATTCTAAAATGAAATGTTTTTCTGTTTCCACTTTTCCCGACGAGCACAGAATACATACTCTTTCTTCCCACCTTTCTTTTGGCCTTTTCCACGGAGTTGATGAGAATTAGTCCTTAATTGAGCAATAAGAATTTTAGATCTCCAAGAAATATTGGCCCCTATGTACGCCTTTTGCTGATAGTTATGAGTGGGGTTAAACTCTTCAATGTAGTACTTCTTCTTTCTCCCTAACTCTTTCTCCCAAGTATGTTTGTGGAACTTATCCAAAATTCCAAATTCGACACTCCAATTACCTTAATTACTCCCTCTCCTACTTGCTTTTCTAAATTGGCTTGGGCACCGGCCAGTTCATTTTGAATTCTCAACACCAGGAAAAATGAGATTTGTTCAAAGCATCGACTCAGGTTAATATTTCTTTGCACAATGAAAAATATTTCTTTGAGGAAGGCATTGTTGGGATAAGAACCAAATAATAATAGAAGAATCATCAATTATTGTAGAGTTTGCGTGAGCCTTGATAAACTGTAAAAGGTTCTGCTTCGTTGTTGTTACTAATCTCCAATCAAACTCTAACTTTTTTAATCCTGAGACTTGACACATTGTAAAAGATTCTGCTTCGTTGTTGTTACTAATCTCTAAATTTTTAATGTCAGGAATTAAAAATAACCTCTAGTTTCTGACACCTTTTTGCAGACTAGTTTATTAATATGAATTTTTTTAGTCTAGTTTATTAATTTGAAAAATTTAATATATGGTGTTGTTTAATGTTTCTATGAAATAGTTTTTTTAGCTATATAAATCTATTAGAAATCACTATTTTTTGTTATTTAAAATTTATTTTTGAATACAGAAATGGATGGAAGTTCAACATGCTGTGAAAACCTCTGAGCACGAATTATATAGACATAAATCTAAGGATCTAACAATTTCTTGCCAAATTTTTAACAAATATCCCAGAAAAAAATCATTTAGTAAAACATTTTAACTAGAAAAATTTACAAATTTATATAGAAACATAATTACTCAAGTAGCTAATATTTTTTTTAGAAAAACAGAAAAATAAACCAAACGACAAAATTTAGGGAGAGGGATCTGAACATTCTCCTGGCTCCCCACTAGGGATGTAAAGCTCCTGGTGGCAATTGATTACTGACGTTATCTGTTCTTGAAAATGTAGGCTCTTAGGGTTTCGTGTATATTTATCCTGATCAAAATTTTCTCTTCTGTCCACTGTTGCAGCTGGGACGGCTACTTTTCTAGAGCATATTGGGCTGACGATCATCATGGCAGTTCCCATTGTGGGAGCGTCATGGATGGGAGGTGCATCAATGGGCATGATCTACATCTACTGTTTGTTATTTGATTTCCTCAGATATATGGGCCACAGCAATGTTGAAATCGTGCCCGAAACAATCTTCCGTTGCCTACCTCCTCTGAAATATCTGATATATACTCCCTCGTGAGTTTTTTTCGCTCTTTTACTTCGTCTTATAATGCATTCACAATGCAATCAATAACGTGAATGATTTCATGTATTTTCTAAATTGACGTTTCTGATAATGTATGTTGTAATTTGCAGGTATCACACTCTGCATCACACTGAAATGGACACCAATTTTTGCCTTTTTATGCCTCTTTACGATTATTTAGGGCATACAATCAACTCAAAATCATGGGATCTCCATCGCTCTATGAGTGCAGGTCTTCTACCAGTTATAGAATATATACGTCAGCTAGAAACTCATCATATATATATATTGCTAGTAGCTTTTCTGAATATAATAAATAATCAAATCTGGTAATATAAAACAAAATTTAGTAATTCTGTGAAATTTTATTGTACAGGGCAAGTAGAGGAAGTGCCAGACTACGTTTTCCTAGCTCATATTGTAGACGTGCTTTCGTCTCTTCATGTACGTTTTCTGCTTCGCGGATTCTGCTCGACACCTTTCACAACGTGGTGGTTTCTCCTCCCTCTATGGCCCGTGGTCATACCTGTTGCTTTGGCAATGTGGGTATGGGCTAAAACATTCGTCAACACAGGTCACAGCCTGAAAGGTCGACTCCACCAGACTTGGATCGTTCCAAGATTTGGATTCCAGGTGTGTTTCTGCATTGTCAGCTCACTTGTTCATGATCCCAAGTCTTAATTATTTATCCAGAAAACAGCTGCAAATTTTAACTAAAAGTTAAGAGTTGACCATGATGATAATAAATCATGTTTGCACTGAGAGGGATAAAAAGGAGAGGATATTTTATACTAGTAAATGCAATTTCAAGATGTCACAGTATATGTGTATAGGACTGTTGTTTCTGTTAAGTGAAGTTCACTTGATTGTCCTTGAAGGGAGATCTCCTTGTATCCTGTTTACCCTTAGGTTTTTTCGACCCCTCTCCCTATTTGATAGACCAAGATTTAAGATGGATATGTGCTAGTTTATTAAACCTGTGAGAGAAAAATATTACCCAATAAATATTATCATCATCTAAATTTGATTTTACATAAATAGAGTACATTATTCTCTCATTTCTTAAAATACAGGGAATGTTGCTATATGATCAGAACTAATAGGCGTCCTGACTTCTAACTATTTTTCTCTGTGGCTACAGTAACTTTGCTTTGTCTGTACTAATTTCATTTGTGATTTTCCAAAATGCAGTATTTCATACCATTTGCTCAAGCAGGCATTAACAATCTCATACAGGATGCAATACTGAGTGCAGACAAGATGGGCGTCAAGGTTATTAGTCTTGCAGCACTGAACAAGGTCAGCTGCTCTTTTTTAATCATCTAATGTAGTTGATGCAAATCAGCATATATAATTGTAGGTCCCTAATAAAGGGATCATGTGCTGCACTTAAATTGTTGAGCTTTAGCACGGTTTGGTCTTCTAGAGCTTCTATTTTTTTTTGGTATGTGACACACTGACTTGTAAATTGGGCAGAATGAGGCTTTGAATGGTGGAGGCACATTATTTGTTAATAGGCTTCCAGATTTGAGAGTGAGAGTTGTTCATGGTAATACATTGACGGCTGCAGTCATTCTCAACGAGTTAAATCCGGATGTTAAAGAGGTTTTCTTGACTGGAGCAACCTCTAAACTTGGGAGAGTCATTGCTCTCTATCTCTGTAGGAAGGGAATCCGTGTAATGGTATGCATAATGAACAGTTGATCTAGATAATCTTGTACGCTATGTAATGGGTATATCACTTCCAGGTTTTGATGCTCAATATTTCTGTTTCAACTTCCAGATGCTCACATACTCCAAAGAGCGTTTCAAATCAATTCAAAGCGAAGCTCCTCCTGAATTTCAAAACTTTCTTGTTCAAGTGACAAAGTACGAAGCAGCTCAAAATTGCAAGGTATCGATACATTTTATAGTAGGGCTCTATGTGAATTAAGTAACTCTGATATTTTCAAATTTATTTGCCTGTATCTGGCTATTTTTATCTTCAGTTTTGGTTAAACAAACCATCTCCGTCCCATGGTCTACCACAAGTTTTAAAAGCATTTATTTTGGAATATATCATTGAGTTTAGTTTAGAGCTTGACTTCTCCCATACCCTAATGAAATCCCTTCCATCATGTGGTGGAAGTGTGGGTATGTCTTTTACATTTTTCCTCTAAAATCAGAAGTTTAGGTCTGAACGAAATATGCAAATATGTAATTATGGAATATCTTTTAGAAGTATGTTTTTAACTAACTTTAAAGGGCTTAGCTTCAATCCTAGGGTTGACGTTATACTCATGACATTAAAATCAAGCTCGATTAGTAACGTTGCCAGATTAAGTTTGTCCGGACAACTCTCATTGCAGTCCTTATCCTCGAAACATGATCCTTTTCATGCTCACAAAAAGCATGTTTTTAGCATGCTAAGCCTTGTTAAAATGCTCAATGGAGATAGGTTCACAAAGCTTTCTTCTACTTAGATATGATCTAAAGATGATCCAACAACTAGTTAACCTTGTTTGATGGAAGTATAGAAATAATGTTAGCATATTCCTTGGACTTTGTAGTTGAGCTTTAATGCTATGGGACTGGTGTCTTGAATCTTTTGATTTAGAACACTCTTAACTTGAAACTTTCCAAAAAAATACACCTGATGGTTATTCCCTAGCATATTCTTTAGAGGTTGTAGTTGAGTTCTAATGGTATGAGACAAGCAGCTAGAATCTTTTGATTTAGAATAGAGGGCAAAAAAAAGTTTCCTAAAAAAATGTACATGTTTTCAAATTGGTGCAAACTTGAAAGACATGTTGGGAAGGAGCAAGTAAGTTAGGAGCATAATCCCACACGTCGCGAAACTAATAAGTTATACAATTTAGCATGATAAAATTAAAGTTCTTTAAATTAGTTTGTCCTAGTTTTGCACAAGGCTTAGGAGTGAGTGGTCTACATGGTTACCAGTGGTCTACATGGTTACCAGGACTATTTAGCACAAAATTATCAAGACATTTATGTAAGGTCTTCGTGACCCTTTTGTTTTGAAGGGTGTTCCTTGTAGAAATAGCTTTATTTAGAATATCATCCCTTTTGAAGATAAATTATGGACAGACCAATACATAGTTTAATATGAGGTGGTAGTTTGATTAACTTTGTCAAATACCATGAAGTGTAAAAGATATATAAGAATGTACATGTTCCTTCTTAACCCAAGCATCCATCAACATTTGGTTTAGTTGTTTTTTCTTCTTTTAATAGAGATATTTTTGCCTCCAAGCTTGAAGTTGTTATTTTTTAGTAGAGCCTTGTGAAGGGTTTACTTTTTGGGGATGCTTCCCTACTTCATGGTCGATATCTTTAGAAAAATTGTCAACATAGACTAGTGTGTCTTATCTAACAGGATTCAAATTGGGCACATGTTGGCATGGAACTAGCAAAATGCCTAGCAATATTGGTGAAAATCAATTGAGCTAAGTGTTGATGTTTGGATAACATCGGGAAGATATTCTCTAAAGATAATAATTAATAATATAATTATTATTGATTATTAAATATGATAATAATAAGTAGTTATTGATTATTCAAGGGACATCCTTTCATGGATGGTCACCTTATGTTCCCTATATGAAACACTCATTATTCTAATAATATATCAAATATCTCTCATATTTCATATTTCATATGAATAAAAACCAACATGATATCATAGCAAGACTGGGCTGACTCCCTCACTGGAAAAGAAAAACCAACAAGAGCATGTTAAAGACTTCGTGGATGTGTTGCTCCAGATGACAGATGAGGACGATCATATAAAGGGAGACACCAAAGCCAGACGTGAAACAATTAAGGCCATTATATTTGACATGTTGGCCGCTGGAATGGAGATGTCGTCGTCTACGTTAGAATGGACAATGTCTGAGTTGCTCAGACATCCCCGTGTCATGAAAAGATTGCAAGAAGAAATAGAATCCATAGTTTGGAAACATGGCAAAGTAAGCGAGTCGGATGTGGGAAGGATGAAGTACCTCCCATGTGTGGTGAAAGAGGCGCTGCGATTACACCCGCCGGCGCCGCTAGCTGTTTCCCATGAATCTGTAGAGTCTGCGACCGTAGGCGGATACTATATACCTAAGAAAACGACGGTAATGGTGAATGCGTGTGCTATAGGAAGGAATCCCAATGTGTGGGGGGAAGATTCTTTGGATTTGAAGCCGGAGAGATTTATGCATGAATTGCGTGGGCATGATTATATTATGGATTTATTGTCAGGTCAATCAGATTTCAAGATGCTTCCCTTCTCGGTAGGAAGAAGAGGATGCCCGGGGGCAGCCATGGCTATTCCCATGATTTAGCTTGCACTGGCTCAGCTACTGCACTTTTTTTTTATTGGACAGTGGAAGGTGATCCGTCCGAGCTGGATATGATAGAAGCAAGTGGGGGCTGTATGTCCAGACAAGTTCCGCTCTTTGCTTTTCCAAAGTTGAGGAGGGAAAGCTTTTGACAGCATCTATGAATTTATTGTTTTTTTCCCTCTATGGTCCGCATCTGTTTACTTAGACGACGAAGTTTCTTCTTGTAGTGCCTAATCTATATGGTTTTAATAATGTAAAGATCATGTCAGGATGGTTCTTGATCGAATGAGCTATGTTCATTGATATCCAGTATTTGAAAACCAATGTCATTCATCTTGATTCAATATTAAAAAAAAAAAAAACAGCTTCCGCTACGACATTGTTGGTGTTGTGCCTATAGGTGGAGATCGAAGAAAAACTTGTTTTCGTGCATATTTGTTTTCCTGCAAATTGATATAGAACCAATGGATGGTCTTTCTCTAGTGAGGGATAACGATATAATATTCTAAGCGGTCAAGACTTGAATATGACAACAATGGTTGTAGTAGGCATTGGAAATCAAGGGTCATTATCCTTGATATGAGAACCCTTATTTCCCTGTCTCTAGAAGGGGGACTTGGTTAGTGGACAGTGAGATCACATGGCAGGTAGCGTGATCTATTTTGAAGTCAAGACTCAAGGGGAATCATCTAGCTCTTGCAAAGAATTAAACATGGAGGACACGACCTTCCAAACATGATGTCATGGAGTGACATCACCAGAAATGATGCTTCGAGACAGGTAGTCATTAGGAGCAATGTACCTCCTCATGCCAAATAGAAGAGACATTTTCAGTAACCATGAATGCAAGCTATGGTGATGGACCCTGTGATGGAGGAAGATACAATATGAAACTCAGAGAGACTAGTTAGAGGAATCTTTGTACATGAGTTGAGCCATGAGATCTTGATTGAGTTACCTCTAGAGGAGAGCTACCTTTAGTGTTAGAGGGAGTAGAGACAAATGAGGAGTCACCTCCAGCTCCAGAGGGAGTAATTATTGAGATACTCTCAATTCCATATAGAGCAGTTGCAGAGGAAGAAATTGTAGAGAGAGAGTGGAGGAGCCAGCTCCATATAGAGAAGCCCCAAAGGAGGGCAGTTGCTGACAGAGTAGAGAAGATACTCTGACTCTCAGTATTTAACAGTTATAGAGTCCCAGAGGGAAAGTCTGTAGAGACTTCCAAGTGGATCTATAAGATCAAACACACAACTAATGAGAGTATCAAGAAGCACAAAGCGATATTTGTTGCCAGAGGATTCTCGCAGGTGGAGGGAATATATTATGAGGAGACATTTGCTCATGTTCCTCGATACACTTCTATTTGGATGATTATTTCCCTTGCAACATCCATGGAATGGAGACTACATCAGATGGATGTGAACACAACCTTTCTCAATGGAGAGATTGAGGAAGAAGTATACATCGAGAAGCCAAACGGTTTCGTGATACATAAGAAGGAGTCTCATGTGTCCAGGTTGAAGAAGGCCTTATATGGACTCAAGCAACCACCTCAAGCTTTTGGGCTTCATCAAAAGTGTTGTCGATCACAGCCTGTACTACAAGACTGTTAATGGTGAGTCCTTGATTTTGGTCCTCTACATTGTTAATTTATTCCTCGCCGATACAGACAATTGTATTGTTGAATGCAAGTATGCATTGGCCTCTAAGTTTGAGATGAAGGACCTTGGTATGATGCACTACTTCTTGGGACTAGAGGTGTGGCAAAGAACTGATGAGATCTTCCTGAGTCAGGGGAAGTACACAGTTGAGATATTCAAAAAGTTTGAGATACTGAACTTGAAGCCTGTGACTACACCAATGATGACGAATCTGAAGAAACTAAGTGTGTCTTCTTCTGATTATGACGAAATTGATCCGACTCTGTATAGACAGCTGGTTGGATAATTGATGTATCTGGTTAACACCAGACCAAATATTTGCTATGCAGTGAGTGCACTTAGCCAGTTTATAAGTCAGTTGAGATAGACACACTAGATTGTTGTGAAACATGTGTTGAGATACTTGCGAGGCACAGTTCGACATGGTCTGAGATATACTTCCAGTATTGATATGATATGGCAGGAATACATTGACTCTGATTAGGCAGGGAGCGCAGTGGACAGAAAGAGCACCTTCAGGTGTTGCTTCACTTTGGGATCTTTCATGGTTTCCTGGTGTAGCAGGAAATGAACTTCTGTGGCGTTGAGCACAACAGAAGCATAATACATTGCATTAAGTATGACAGTCCGTGAAGCAGTGTGGCTTCACAAGCTCCTTGCAG